>JAMQGT020008542.1:0-114550 GCA_024447675.2 Pterophyllum scalare
ATGGATTGCTGGAATAGGTTAAAGTGGACATATATGGCCATAATGCACCGCACCATGTTTGGAGAAACCCAAACACAGCATGTCAGAACAAACACCTCATACCAACTGTCCAGCACAGTGGTGGTAGGGTGATGATTTGGGCTTGTTTTGCAGCCACATGACCTGGGCACCTTGCAGTCATTGAGTCGACCATGAATTCTTCTGTATATCAAAGTAAACTAGAGTCAAATGTGAGGCCGTCTGTGTGACAGCTGAATCTTGGCCCAAATTGGGTCATGCATCAGATAGTGATCCCAAGCCGAGCAGCAAATCTCCAGCACACTGGCTGTAAAAGAGGAAAATCAAGATGACACAATGGCTCGGCCAAAGTCCTGATTGAAATGCTATTGCGGGACCTTAAGAGAGGTGTGCATGAATGAACGCTCACGACAGTTCATTGATGTCTGTAAAGAAGAGCCAAAATTCCAAATGGTTAAATGGACTGGTTCTTATATAGCCCTTTATTCTACTTGAGCACTCAAAGTGCTTTGTACAACAAGGTTTCATTCACCCATTCATACAAGTACTTTTTCTACATCTAAGTGTTTTCTATATAACATTCACACACATTTGCACTCCGATGAATGCATTGGAAAGCAACTTGGGGTTCAGTTTCTTGCTCAAGGAAACTTGGCATGCAGACTGGAACAGCCAGAACCCTCCAGTTAGCAGATGACCTGCTCTACCTCCTCAACTAAAGCCACCCCATAACAATGTGAGGGACTGATGAAGTCAAACAGAGCGAGACATCGAGGGCTTTGAGGTCATTGATTGACACTGACCCCAGGTCAGTCTTGGCCCCTCCTCTGCCTCCAGGTGAAAACCACTGAAGGACATTCTTTGGGACTCGGCTGTCGTCCATGCAGATGCGTTTCAGGTGGCAGCATGCATTGATGAGACTGGGCAGTTTGCTTTGCTATAGGACTTCCTCAATGGTAACGATGGTCGAAGTATTGAATCTTCAGTATCCTTCAGAGGTAATACTGGTGAAAAACGTTCACCTTTCAGGTAATGCTGGTTGATGCTTTCCATGTTTCTGAGGCATAAATCATCATAGGGAGGATGATTGAGGCGTGCAGCTGAAGCTTCATCAAGATGGAAGCAGATATTTCACATTGAAATTTGCAGATTCCGCATTTGGTGTCAGTCTCTGCATCTCCATCCCATCCGATGATGCTGCTGAGGTACTTGAATTTCTTCTCTTCCTGTAGTTCCTGTCCACCAGTCTTAATCTTGGGCACACTAGATTGGGCCTGTACCAGTTGATGACCGCATTGAGCCCAGCCAGGGCCTTCTTCATGATGAAGTCAAGTGCCACGAGGAAGAGGAAGGGTGAAGGGATGCACCCTTGCTAGATGCCAGTTTCAATGGCAACAACGCTGGTCATGTGGCCTGTGTCCATGGTGACACAAAAGTGTGAAAACTTTCTCTTTCACAGGATTGCATTAAATTAATGTGAAGCTCACAAGAATTAGAACTGGTTAGTTTAGGGGTGTTTTGTTTATACTTGAAGAGGTAGAAATTATCGGTAGCCACATACAAACTTGTCTTTTACAATTTAGACAAGCTGTTACCAAAGTGTCCTTGGTCAGATTCTCATCACAGAGTGCGTAAGAAAATCCAAATACACTTCCTTCTGGTATAAAATAAATGACTAATATTGCATTTCACAGACATCTAGTGCTGGAGCAGTTCAAAGGGTTAAATCTTAAGCTTATCTCTGTATGTACCTAGAGGGTAACCACACAATGCCTTGACAGACAATTGTAATTCCGCCTTAAGGCAGGACTTTATTTAAAGCTGTGTACTGCCTTAGCAAGAGCACATTTAGGGAGAAAACACTGTTTGAGAGGATCAGTTAGGGCTGAGAAAGTCCCTACAATGTGTGTATTGCTCCTCTCACAGAGCCCCAACAGGCGGGATGGGTCTTCACCTAACACTGAATATATGCTGTGTAATAGTTTAAATAGCCAGAATTTTCTCAAAAGGTATGACCTCCAAAAGCTCTTTACATAGATCAGCACTGGCAGCGGATATTGGCTCATATCCTCAACAACCTTTAGAGAATGTCCGTTATTGGCACATTACTGGCACACACTATTCAGTATCCGTGGGTGACAATGATGGCAATATTTGCAGGCTTTATCTCTGAGGCTGCACTTGTCATTGTCGTGGACTCTAACACATACAAACACGCACACAATGGTCTCTGCCTCCACATCTCTGTCTCTGACTATTTGTCAGGCAAATTATCGTGATGAGTTTGGACATGGGCTCATCGGCTCATCAGGGACTTGACAGTCTATGCTGGTGCATGTGTTTGTGTGCGTGTGTGTGTGCAGACCCCACAGCATCATGATTAGTCCATTTCATCTGCAGAAGTGTGCTGGTGACTCTTGGGAAGTGATAGAGATTTTAGCTCGTCTAACCGTTCCGTCGTCTGTGCTCACTCCTTAAGCTGATGAGAGTCTGAGCTGAATAATTTAGGCGTGTTGATGAGGAAAAGATGTTTTATTTTGGAGCAGTCCAAATTTTCCTCCGCTTTATTTGGCTTTCTTCAGTTTGTCTCTGATCTAGGATACTTCATTGCTCAATTGGGAAACACAATGGTGCAGTGAAGGAGACTTAAAGTGAGAGGTTCAAAGAGCAACACAGGTTGGAATTCTTCTGGGATAAACTAAAACGACATTCATAATCTTGGCTTTACTTGAAAATTTATGTTTTAAACACTTTTCTTCATCAATCATCAGTGTGTTAATAATTAGAAATATTGGTCACATGGTTCTGGGGATGTCAGTCAGTGTTATGACCAAAGAAGGAGAAGGTCGAGTCACAATTAAAAAGTATTAATGGATGAATTAAAATAAAACAGCACAGGAGACAGAAATGAATGCAAATGTGACCTTTTTAACCCGAAGCAGCAGAATCGTACCAGAACTAATGTCTATAAAAAGATCAAACTTAAACCCATACTACCAATCTACACTCACAAAATGAAAATATTTTTTTAAAAATCCTTTTATCTGTAAGCAGAGAGCCGGTCTCCAGGCTTAGATAAGTATCTCAGGTTACAGAACTAAAAAGAAGCAGGCGCATACATGTCAAGCAGAACACAAAGCCCTCCAAGGTACACTCACTGTTAACCAAATTACCAGACAACAATGCTACAAACAAGGAGACATGAGGCAGACTCCTCACTTTAAATCACTGCTATCTCAAATGGCAAACCGGCAGACGATTTTGAGCCAGTTGCTCTCAATTAGAGTTGAGCCTGGGACTGGGATACCTGCCCAAGCAGCAAAGGAAGGTGGGACGAGATCAAGTATTCTGTAGGCACTAATTTGCTGTACAAAAAAGACAGGGTTAAATGTACAACAGGGGGAGGAGGACAGTGTTATGACTGTAACAGCCTGAAATACTTTAATATGTCAACAACTAGAAATTCTGGATAGATATTTATAAGCAGGATCCAAGTCTCACTGACTTTGGTGATCCCCTGGCCTGTCCGCTGACACCTGTAGGGGAGAGAGTTTGGGGTGTTAAAGAGGGAAAGCACTTGAAAGGAAAGGTATAAGTTAAAGACAAAACACGATCTGCTTCTTCTGGCTACTCTATCACCACAGCCAATCATCTGTCTCCATCTCATCCTATCCCCAGCATCCTCTTCTGTCACACCAACCCTTTGCATATCATCCTTGACTATATCCACAAACTTGGGGCCTGGGCCCTCTGTGTTTGCTCATCACTCCCAAATTTTGTATGTTTTTCATATTTGATGAGAGCGAAGACCTTGGAGTCTGAACCCAAAGTACAGTCTATGGCTGCTTGATTATGGTAAATGTCATAATCATAATTATTTTGTCAATATTGAGATCGAACATATTTAATACAATTTTATTTTTAATTTTTTTTAAAAGAACAAAGACTTTTTATTTAAGGACCATTGATGTAATATTAATATTGTTAGGATAGTACTGTAAATAGTAATGCATTATCTTAAACTCCATGTAATAATATTAGTTTATTTATTTACTATGTGCTAATCAGGCTGTATAAATGGTAATACAGTCATAAACATGCTTGTGGTTAGATTAGACATTCATAAACACTAAGCAGAAAGCTCTTTAAGAATCCTGCTATAAAATTTTTAGTTTTTATCATTTTTATAATAAACACTAATGAAACTAACTTACCTCTTATACCACTTCTAAACCTTTACTAGGCTTATTTGGTGCTTTATTAGGATTAATTATAAGCCATTTACTATGGTTATTTGCAGCTAATGGATCAAAAATAAAAATGTTGCCTCCTAAGGCTAATAGATTTTTTTATTATTAATGTGGACTTATTAAAAGTTTATGAAATCCATACCCCTTAATATCTATTAACTTTAATTGCAATTTAAAGTGTTCATCAATTAATATCTTTACATTGAAAAAGTTGAGCTAAAAGCTAATTGGTTAAATCTTGCAAGGCAATAATTTCAACTTTGAACTTTTGGCCAAATGAAAGGTTTCTGGTCCTGTTTCCCCTTCAGTGGTTTCTGGAATCAAATGAGGGGTTTCATCCTACAGCTGAGTATGTCTTTGATTATAAAGTGACTTCTTTCGCTCACTGCTCAGCTCTGCAGCTGTCAGCAAAAACAGGGTGAGTGCATGGGGAATAAAAATGAGAATCTGAAAAACATCAGCACTTGTCAAACTACATGCACTACATTTCTTCTCCCAGTAAGGCATGGCAAAGAATAAAAATTGAATGCCATTGTTTTGGAAAAAGCTTTTGCCCTCCTTTATTTCTCTTTGGGTTTTTTTCTGCACTCTTTTCTAATTCTGTTGATGGACTTTGGCCCAAAGTAAACAAAGGCTCCTTAGCACCCTAGCACAGTTCAATGTGCTGAATTATTGACTTGGTTTTTCAAGAGGCAGCGCATAGCTTTGTTTCTCACGGCAGGGTGAAAAGCAGAGGACGAGCGTCTCACAGTTTTTCATGTGGAAACCTAAATCCCATTTCTGTCCTCTCTCTCTGCCTCTGAGCAGGGGATCACTGCACTGTCAAATTATTGGATGGTGGCATGTATTTTTGGATGGATTTAAAGGTCAATCTCATGCACAACAGTTTGCTTGTTTTATTTTTATCCCCAGCAATACACAGCATCAGTCAGTTTCTAATTTATGGCTGCGGGGCATCACATATGGAGGAGAATTAGAAAAAACTCATAGTATGTTGATGCTTTACAGTTTATGAGATGTGATTTACTTGTGAAGGTGAAGTCTTAAAAGAATTACTGTTGGCTATATATATATATGAAACAATATATATTTAAGGTAATGTAAAATTCATAGTTTTCTATGAGATCACTGATACAGCTTTCAGCGGCTGTATGCTAGCTACATATACAGTAGTACTGCAGCTCACCTCTACTTATTTGTAATTCAGTAGCATTCGAAACATTTACGCAACAGCAGGAGAGTCGAACTAAGGCCACATTGTGGTGTTAAGATCACATCAAGGGCAAGGCATTTATCATTTGTTGACATTGTTCCATGCCCCACATATCCTTCTTACATCCAGGCTGGTCCACATAAAGTAAGACACCCCCCCCCCAAAAAAAAAAGATCAACAGAAATTCAACACGTTGTCTTACCATTATAGCATTTTAGTCAACTTTAAGAAATACTGGTAGTATGACAGGTAACAAAATACATCTTCATGTAAAAATAATCTGAGCATAACAACATAACTGTTGTGGCTCACAGTGTGTCATTGTGGTTGACTGCGATTGATTGTTAAAGCCTCAGTCACACAGGCCTAGAGATCAGTCAGTGACCCCCTGGCAACCACCGGTCATGAGGGGAAAATGTGTATTCCCTGACGGAGTGTAAGTGGTTGCTGACAGTTGCTGAATTATGAATTATTTTCTTTTCATTGATTCAAAGTGATGTTTGACCATTATAGCAGAGGTTTTAAACACAGTGTCTGAAACACCAAGTATGCACCACGTACCAGCTGTTCTTCATAAAGAGTTCATGGACGTGATAGTAAAAATATTGTATGAGAGGTTTTTTCAGCCCTTGAACAATGTTGGCAGCTTCATCCTAAAAACATCAGCATCAGCCTCCCTTTCATCTTACAGGTTTATTATTCTGCTCTCATTTTTCTTTACTTTACCCTCATGCTATGATGTTCTGCCGCTAGCTCCCACATTAATATTTCAACACAATATGTCCAACACAGCAGTCCTAGCATGTTGGCTAAATATAGCTATTAATGGTATTTTCATGTGCCAAAAACAGTATTAATATTGCATTAAATCTTGATTATGATTATGTATAATAGCTCATGTGTTTCTTCTCTGTTGTGCAGGTTATCTATGCACTGAACACAAAAAATGATGAACACGAGGCAGCCATCGCCACTCTGAAGGAGGCTCATGAAGAGGAGGTGCAGCAGATTCTTTCTGAGACCAGAGAGAAGATACTCCAGGTTTATGCTTCTTACTTTACCACAAACACTCTGTTGTCGTATATATTTGAATTTGATCAACTGAAATCAATGAGACTGAGGTGAATTATGTCCCAAAAAACTTTAGGTTCTCCTTTTGTATGTACTGTAAAGACAGATAGGAGCAGATGATAGACCCTGTGGCTAGTGGACATACATATTATATAAGAAGACATTACACAACGATCTCAGGGCTTGACACATAACACAATACAGTCTACAAGAAACTGAGTGGAACTCCTTCACACTGTTTCACTTCACTTCACTGAAATATTTGTTAAATTGCAACATTTCAGTCTATAATCTTCAGCTGGTTCATGTACTGCAATGATCCAGTCATTCAGTCTTTGAGGAAAGAATTCTTGCCCACTCTTTTTTTTTTTTTTACTGTACTTCAGTTCATTGAGGTTTTATCCACAGCTCGCTTGAGGTCCTGCCACCGCATTTCAATAAGGTCGCGGTCTGGAGTTTGGTCCCTTGCAGGACTTTGATTCCTCTCTTTTTCAGCCATTCTGTTATGGATTTGCTGCTGTGCTTGGGATCATTATGTTGCATGACCCAGTTTGGGCCAAGCTTTAGCTTTCAGACAGATGGCCTCAAATTTGACTCAAATAGTCAGCTCAATGACTACAAGATGCCCAGGTCCTGTGGCTGCAAAACAAACCTAAATAAGCACCCCTGCATCACTGTGCTTGACAGCTGGTACGAGGTGTTTGTGCTTATATGCTGTTGGTTTTCACTGGTGGCGTGTGCATTGTGGCCAAATGTCTCCACCTTGGTCTTGTCTGTCCAAATCACATAGTTCCAGAAGTCTTGTGGTTTGTTCAGATGCAGCTTTGTAAACCTTATCTGTGCTGTGCTGTTCTTTTCAGAGAGAAGAGACTGTCTCCTAGCAGTCCTTCCAAACAGGCAATTCTTGTTCAGTCTTTGTGTAGTGGTTAACACATTCGCCTAACACATAAAACATTCCTGGTTTAAGAGCGGGAGGAGACACAAATCCCTTGGAGTTGTGTTACGAAGGGCATGCAGCTTAAAAGAAAAAATCTGTGCAAATCAAATGTGCAGACTCCTCTGCTGTGGAGACCCCTTGCAAATAAGGGAGCAGCCGAAAGAAGCATGGGCCTCAGTTAGCATGTTACATAGTAAATGAGATGTAGAGCTGCATCTCAGATGGAGAGTCTGACACGTAGCTTTTGTTTTTTTGTTTTTTGTGTTTCGCAGTTTCTCTGATCATTTTACGGTCTGACATTTGGGTGAACTTGATGGGAAGTCCATTCTTGGGGAGATTGTGGCGTTGTGTTAGTTTTTCGCAGGCTGTTATAGGGTCCTATGAAAACTTTCTTTTCACTAGTGTATCTAGAGGCCTCAAAGAATCTTGATTAGAAACCTATTGGAGAACAAGAAGGGCACTCAGTAGAGCACATACCTCACCCATCCCAAAATTTTTATGTGACGATACTACGCTCCAATAGATACCAGTCAACGTTGTCATACTCCACGAGGTTCTCCTCCTGGCTTTTTTTCTTACTCTACAGGAGGGAATAATTTTTTAACCCTATAATTTTTTAGCATTGTGAATCATTAGATCTGGAATCCCCCTTTCAATCATGAACAAACTTTGTTATATGACAGAACTTACGGTCATCTTTTTTCTTCTTTTTAGAAGATTCTGGATTACCCTCATAAGCTTAGATGCAAATACGAGAATATTATCCATAACTCACAATGGTAAAGAATCCTTTTACAAAATCCTGGATCCAGATTGTGATCTGGATCTCAGCTAAAATTTAAAAAGCTGTTTCGTGTGCCACCCCAACATCTCTGGAAATTTTCATCAAAATCCATTCGTAATTGTCTGAGTAATCCTCAAATATGTGAGTATTGTCCCTATCTCACAATAGTTAAAACAATTTTTAAACCATATATTGAAGCAAAGTTTTGAGCAGTTTTAATGGATTTGACAGATTATTCCATACATGAAGTATTTATGTCCCAGTGACCATTCAAATTAAAATTATTGCTCCATTCATTTGGGATGGGACTTTAAAATAAGCTCCCTGAAATATACAAGTCTGAACAAGCAGCTTTATAATTGGACAGTTAATGAGGATGCAAGTGTAGTGAAAGTAGTATTAGCAAAGCTATACATCCAGTTTATTTTCAGACTGAGATGTTTGAGTTGAGCATAGTCATAATGCAGAAGCTGCGATTCAGTCTGTTTGTGCGTGGATTGTTTGAAAGCCTCAGATGGTAGTAGCTTAAATAAATGGTGTCCAGGGTCTGTAGTGTCTTTGATGATTTGCTTGGTCCTCTTCACGCAACTACTCATGTAGAGATGTTTTAAAGATGGCACCTTCGTGCCAACAGTGTTTTGTGCTGTTTACACAACACGTCAGAGGGCTTTGCTTGTGTCCAACACACAAGGAAGAGATAATGTTTAAAAGCAAAACTGCTAATATATCAAATGTTCCAGTGTTGCCAAATCGTATTAAGTTTATGATGTGAACCGCCCCCCAAAAAAAGAACTATTGTATATATGTAGTATAATATCAATAGCCAGATGCAGAGATTGGTAAATAAATGCTAATTACAGCAGGTAATCACTGAGTTTATAAAGTGGCATTCATGTAATTGATTATATAATTAGGACCAGGCTTTGTAATTCAATAAATATTTGAGCATTAAGTGCAAAGTATTTTCCTCCAACACACCTGCCAGTCCATCAGGAACACACAAACTGCTTGTACAAATGCCAGAAGCACACATAATATCATCAGTGTTTGGCTCTTTTTGTTAACATCGAAGAAGAATGAAGACTGCAGGTAAAAGAGAGAAGACAGTGTTGTGGGAATCTGGTTAGACCAGATTCACCCATGCAGAAAGAACACTCAGGAGTCTCAGGACTCCTGCAGAGACATTTATTGCAGCAAGGCTCAGTATCCAGGAGAGCAAAGATGTCTGCGTGTGCTGAAATGATGTCTTGCCACCCGGAGTGAATTCATACTGAATCTAAACATCTACAGTTTGTCCAAATCTGACCGCTACTATAAAAGGAGGAGGAGGAGGAATAATATGTAAGCAAAGCCTGTTTTCCCAAATTAGATAATTGAGACTCATTCTCAGGTGTAAAGAGACGCTGTTTCTCAGAGACCTTGGGTCATTTTGACCTAAAATATTAAAATTATTAAAATATTAAGATATGGTACTTTATCATAAAGGTTGGGGAAAATCCTCTGTTATAGCAAGATTAAAAATTAAGTTGAGCATAAATAAACAGAATTTTTATAACGCTTAATAAAATTAGACACAACAATATAACAAACATAATAAATGGTAATTAATTGAAATAGGTCATTTCAAAAGTCATATTTTGGCCAAATCTGCCTAAATGAATCCAAAGTGTCAGCAAAGTGGAGTTAGGGAGATGCCTCAAATTTGGCCACAATATGACTTAGGGAATTATGCTATGATGCTAACTATATTATTACTTAAGGAATAACTGACTCTTGAAGTCTTGTCTGGGAAGCTGCTGGGATTTGACTCGCTTTGGACTGTTGATGAAAGATAAGATTTAAACAGCTAAAAGGAGTCATTAGAACAGAGGCTCTCTCAGAATGTTAAGATTAATAGCAATAATAATATACCACTCATAGTCTTAACTGTCATTTCTGAATGTAGAGTGGTGGAGGCCAAACTATTTAGAGTCAGTTTTCCTTCATCACAACCAGCCCTTTATCCAAAGTCCACAGAAATTGTTTTTCTTCTTGCAGCAAACGTGTTGTGAAGATCAGAAAATCCTCAAAGGGCTCACAGACACTGTAATTCATCTTGACTGGCTTTACAGCTTCGTTCACTAGCACCTGAGACGCATGATGCATTTTGATCGCCGTCACTTTTCTTAGCAAAACCAGACTTGTCTAAACTGTCTGCATATCTTCTCAGTTTGGCTGGTTTGGGCTTAGTGCCAAGATGAAGTTGACTGTCAAGGACTAAGCCTAAAGTTTTCTCTCGTGCTCATCAGAGAGAGAGAGACTTATAAGTCAAGCATTCGCAGCAAAAGCAACGTTTTTTTGGACCCTTAGGAAAGTGGATGATTTTATGACAGATTCATGTTTTTCAGTCATATCAGAGTTTTTATTTGCCCAAAGATTCAGTATGTTTTTATTACTATATAAAACGTAGGTAAAACTGCTTCTGTCTAGTTGAATGTTTTTAAATGCTACAGCACATTTTCACAATTCATAGCAAGTTAATTTTGTGGACCTTTTGGAGCCTGCTTGGTTTAGAGATCTCACCATAGTCTTGAGTCACATTTTGTTATATGTTATACTGTATGTAACAATAAGGACCAAAGGAGAACTGCATGAGATGAGGTATTAAAGAAAGTCAAAATCTTAAATTCAGGCAGAGATCATGCAGGCAGACGCAGTCAGTAAGATCAATGATCAAATAGTCATACACAGAAAGCTCTAGAACAGATATTCCTGGAATGGTTGACTACACAAAGCACAAGGTGATCTGGAAACTGTGGATTAGGCAGGAGCTATATTTCATGTGGCACAAAAAGGGCGGGGAAAAGAACAAAAGGGAGAAAGTGAAATAAATCAAGTGTAGAACAGATTTCAAAATAAAATAGGAAGTGATTAAACAGAAAGAAGACATCATTCACAGTCATACACTCTGTAGCTAAAATACATCAGGAGCTTTGCACTCACTGAAGAACTCACACCACATTTAAAATTAACCCATCAGATTATAAATCACATGGATATTAATTATTTAAATCTATATGTCACATCATTACTCTTGATGACAATGCCTTGCCTCTCTGTGAGTATATATGACTACACCCCGATCAGCTAAACTTGAATACGCAGAGCATTTCCTTGCTCTCGTTTTCTCTTTTACGTTTCCCTGGGGAGCATGTTTACCTGGTGTGCTTTGAATGCTTTTTAATTAATTTAACTGAATTGGATGTACCCATTTAATCTTTTAATTTTCCCTTTCATTTGTTGTCATAATGAGAAAATCAAGGACTAATTTAAATTCTGTACACATCAGCCAATCTATTAAAGTGCAATTTTAATTAAAGCTGCAAGTCCAGGTTGTTTATTTACTGGTGTTTGCATGTATTATACGTCTCATAATATCTAAAAATATCACAAAAGTTTTGCAGGATGTGAAGGACATGATGCATTGTATCTCGTAGAGTAAACATTACCACTTTTTTTTTTATCATTGAGATATGAGATTTGGATGCTAATGAGCGCCTTACTGAACTTTGTGTTTGTCCCAGTATAAAAGCAAGATCAGTGACGAGATGGATCTGAAGAGGCGGATCCAGTCTCTGGAGGAATCCATGGAGCTCCATGAGAGGATGAAGAGGCAGGCCCTGGCTGAGTTTGAGAGCTACCGCCAAAGGGTGGAGGACATGCAGCTCTGCACCGAGGCCCAGGTAGATGGAGGAGTGATGTGATGTCTGTGTGTGCCTGAGGTAGGAAGCAGCTGTGTCGGCACTCACAGCTGCAGGTGATCACCATTAGGTTTGTTTCTCTGTCCTGCTGTGAGGTGAAGAGTCTCTTTGTCTGCATCAACTATCGTACATGACCGTGAGTGGTCAGGGCTCCTTCAGGCCCTGTTTTTACTTGTTGTTTCAAGGAATCTGTGCATAAAATCCAGATATGATTAATGCATTTTTATTTAACTTATCTACATATGCATTTTCTTCTATTGGGGTTGTCCTGGCAACATGCTGGGTGGAATGAGTACTATTTCCCTGCAAACAGGGCCATAACATCATCACTTAACTTTTCTTGGGCATTTTAGTAGATTTTTTTTGAACAAGTCAACCAGATGAAACTTCACCACAAGAATATGAGATGGTGATTTATTAATAATGTTTTAGCACCTTCTCAGTATTCATTTTTGCTGTTAGTGGGCTGAGAAGCAGATCCTACAGACACAGCAAACAAAGAATCCTGGGACATCTGGTTAAAGGTGGAGATGGGCTCATGGTGGACAAAGGAAAAGTTGGATTAGAGGGAGAAAGACATAAAAGAACTTGGTTTGTTTAACCTATGAATAAGTCTGCTCAGGAAAGGCCAGGAACCAGTCAGAGTGAGGCTCATGGGGAATCAGAAAATACAGCTTTGAAAACTGGGTTAGGAAACATCTGGTTCTTTTCAGGCTCTTGAGCATTTTCATAAGCCTTTAATATATGAAAATACATGAAAAGTGGTGCTACACAGGATTTATACTGAATACCTGTTTCATGCAGCACTGGAAGAAGCATTTAGAGCCTTTACTTTAGGAAAGACAGTATAGTATTGCTGTCTTTACTTTACAGTATAGTATTGCTGTCTTTCCTAAAGTAAAGTAAAGTAAAGTAAGCTGTGTCCAATCTGCCTAAGACACATAAAGACACTAAATCTAAATTAGTTTCTTTTTCATCTTTTATAAGTGGCAGAGAAATATCACTCTTAATGGATGATGTAAATTGCCTCTGCTTTGTAATTTATCGGGACAGCACTGTGCACATTTGCACACATAGTTTATAAGTAAGCCAGTGTGTATGAAATCATGTGTGTGGATGACCCAGGAGGACAGCGAAGCGTGTAACTAAGCTCTAACAATAGCTGACTGAATGGACATCGTTATATAGATTTATGGATGCATGCAGCTCCGTGATACAAAGATACAGAGGGAAGAATGGAAAAAAAATTGACTCAAGCATGGATGTATGATGTAGAGCAGGGGTGTCAAACATGCGTCCTGGGGGCCAGAACTGGGCCATCAAAGCATCTAGTGCAGCCCACTGGATAACTGAAAACACATTGAAACCTTACCTTTTTTTTTTTTTACACATATATATATATATATATATATATAAATAATGTCTCAGCAGTCTTGTTTATACCAACCCCTTTCATCATACCACAACACATCTCTCTCAGCCTGGACCACCGTAGATATTTTTGACACTTTGGAAAATGGACTGGTACTTGTTCAGCACCTTTCTGCTACCAGTGTCATTCATCCAATCATACACATTCATACAGTGCTTTTAGTACTTTCTAACATTCACACACACACACACACACTCACACCCTGGTAGATGCCAGTGTTCAGTCTCTTGCCCAAGTCATTAACTCCAGGTATTTCGATATTAACATTCTGAAATTAAAGCATGTAGTACAAGATTATATGTTTTGTCTATTAAGAATTTTCTACTACCTTGTTCATGGAGAGGAGTGAAAAGGTGTGGAAAGTTAAACGGAGATCTTGATAAGTTGTTTGTACCGTAAAGAGATCCACTGTGATATGCGGTTCATATCCAACCAGCAGGCTCTTTGTAAATGGATGGTTCCTTCCCCACCGTCGCCAAGTGCTTCCTGATAGGGGGCCGTTTGATTGCTGGGGTTTTCTCCTACTATTGTAGGGTCTTTACCTGACAATATAAAGCGCCTTGAGGTGGCTGTTATTGGAATTTGGAGCTATATAAATAAAATAAAAAATCGACTTGAATTTGCTAAATTCAATGTTGTTATTATGCAGTGGTTTTGCCAGTCTAGCCCATTGACTAAAGCGTGTGTGACATCCTTGATTTAGAACATGCAACCACACAAAGGCTCAGTAAACTGAAGAAACCATTTATCTAGCCCCACAGGGAAATTCATTCTCTGCATTTTAACACAAAATCATTATTAGCAGCGGTGGGCAGCTGTAAGCCCGCACTCTGGTCAACGGCACAGGGAGAGGAGAATTAACCTAGCATGTTTTGACGGCAGGAGGGACCAGAGCTCCTGGAGGAAGGATTTGAACCTGGGACCCTCTTGTTGTGAGGCGACAGTGCTGTAGATTGAACAACTGTGCTGACAGCAAATGCGCAAATGTGTGTGTTTGAACTTGTGTTGTTACAGATGAATGTTTTTTTTTACAGTCAGTCGCAGATTTGATTTGCTCTGGTCTCAGCTGATATGCCACTTCTGTACCTTTTGAGCTTATAAAATTACACCTAGTGCTTAGTGTTGATTGTGTAATTATCTGCTACTTTAGTGAATGAAATGCTAATTTCACACTGTGCAATCAAATTAAATAAAATGTATAAATAAATCTCCCGGTCAGATGGTAGCTATGTACCACACTGACTTCATGATAACGTATTTAGGCTTTTTTTCTTGATCAGGTGCTTTGGACACCACCTCTCTGCTTATCAATATTATATAATCATATTAAGAGGTTGAGGCAATGTCAGAATGATAACCTCTTATGCCGATACTGTATGACATTTTTCTTATTTTTGAACAATGACCTTCAGAGTGTTTTCTGCTCACACACTTGGTTTCCATTTAGTGTGCTGCTTTTCACTTTTAATTTAGAGCAGCCAGGTTGGCAGCCAGAAGGTCAAAATCCCCCAAGCCAGTCCACCACCACCTGGTTTGGACCTTTTGAAAAGTCACCTGCTCTGTAAGAAGCCTACAAACCCATAAATCAATCCCCCTGTTAGCTCAGCCTTTCATTCCTGTCTCCTTTGGCAGCACACGCAGCGTGTGGTGTCCATGTCGAGGGAGGTGGAGGAGATGCGACGGTCCTTTGAGGAGAAGCTGCGTACATTCAGCCAGGCACAGGCCCAGTTTGAGCAGGAGAAGAGGGCCACCCTTGAAGAGCTGAAGGCTGAGCACAGGCAAGAAATCCAGGAGCTCCTTCGCAGCCATCAGAGCCAGAACGCAAACTACAGCAAAGACCAGGAGAAACTGGTACAGCTCCATAAAGCCGAGGTAACACGCTTGCTTCTGCAAACGTAGAGCAGCTCCTGAAAGCCATAGTGTCATATTCTAAACCACCAGTGGGACAGTGCTAAATTACTTTACCTTACCTTTGACAACATTTTAATGTTAGCATACACTGCATTTTATATTGTGTCATCTCTCCAACAGCAGAAGTAACAGAGATATCCAGTTGCTTTATTTTTTAAGAAACCAAGTCTGCTGAACTCTAAGCCAGGTGTTTCTTTGTGTCTCCATATTGGGATTTCCTGCTGCAGGTTGATTCTCTGACGGAGCGGGTGGAGGAGCTCAAACAGGACAAGAAGCGACTGGTGGAGGAGTATGAGGCCAAACTCAGCAAGGTACAGTGCTTCTGTAGAATATAAATTACATATGCAGTAATAACCACCGCTAATAAATGTTAAACTTGTAGCTAAGCAAATATGAGTTAATAGTTATTTTCCTGCTGACTAATAATATATTTAACACTGTTTGCTAATTGGTTAATAAGTTTGGTTAATAAGCTTTTTTATGGATAGTTATTGTGAAGCTGAAACTGATGTTTATAATAACTCTTAAAATAGGCAGGTGGGGTGGTGATGGTATAAATCACAAGACTGGAGACTGCTGTTCATGTCCTCTGTTTTACTCACTGTTTAGTTTCTCCAGCGGTTTGGTTACATTTAAGTATCAAAACTGATTTGGTTTCTATTGTTTTCATTACTTTTTCAGTTGTTTCTACTAATATTTCTTCCCATGTTTATTGTTATCCCTCATGTCTCAGTGTAACTTGTGGAAAAGTTGTTTTGTTTTTGTTTTACTTCCTGTTTTATTGCTTCATTTGTGATTGCCCACCCTGCCCAAAGTGTGTTCCCCTGTGGTTAATTGTTCCCACCCATCTTGTTTTGCAATTAGCCCTTTGTATAGCCTTGTCTTCCCCTCGTCTTTGTCAGGTCCTACTTGTTTCCTGATTTCTGTTTTTACCTTTTGTTGCTCATTTTCTTGGACAGATTTTCAGTAAAGCTTGCTTTCGCATCCTGTTTTTGATCTGTGGTCTTTCCTTGCTATCACTACTGTCACAAATACAGAGGATTTGTGTCTGAACTACAACCCAAAAGCCTAATTCTGAGTCCAGATTAAAGGTGTGCTATTTTAAAAATGAGCCAAAAATTTAAAAGGTTTGCAAACATAATGTCTCATGTGACATTTACAGAATCTATTCCGCTCCAGGCTCCGCTAAATGTCCTTGGATTAGTAATGGTTAAAAAAAAAAGCCTGAAAATTTTATTTGTTGGCACAATGGTGTTGACGCTGCTGAGAGTGAAGGCTGTTATCCGCAGTATCTGTGTACAGGAGAAGCCACCGTAGCACTTAAGGACTGCATTTAGATGCTGTTAATTCAATAAAAATCAGCAGTAAACACTGATAGGAAAGTCATTTTGGCTGCAGCTTTCACTTACATTGGTTATTTTAGGACAAGACTGCATTATTGTGAGAAATTTTTTTAAACCTTTCAGCATAAAGTTCCAGTTTTCATTCATTTAGTTTTGCACCCATAATGTTTTTGGCTTATATCTCCTCCACAGTGATAAACACTTTCACAGGTCTGTGTTTGTCCCCAGGCTCAGGCCTTTTATGAACGCGAGCTGGAGGCCATGAAGAGAACCCAGCAGCTGACCGCCGACAACCTGTTGGCCTGGAAGCGCACTGAGGCCGAGCTGCGGCGGGAGTTTCAGACTCAGGAGGCGGCGCTCCAGAAAACCCTCGGAAAGCTGAGGGCTGAGCTGGCCAGGGTGTCGGATGAGGCTCGGGAAAACCGGGAGAAGTCCCACAAGCTTCAGGCGTCACTCAACACTGCAGAGAGCACCGTCAAGGTGAGTGTGAACCCTCACCTGCTCATCCAAAACCCACACATCCATGAGTCACATGTTTTCACTATAACTGGAAAACAAAGATTCACCAGAAGATGGATGGAAGAGTGATAGCTGAAAATCCTGTTATTTAATTTAGCAGAGTCATACTATGATACAAAATTTTACATCTGTAATCGAAGACAGATATAAAATAAAACAGGGAACAAAGTATGCAGGAAGGAGTTAAATAAAATGCTGTCCTCTTCATATGGAAAGTCACTTTATAGATTAAATTATGAAGAGTAGATGTTCTTCAAGTTATCCAGCCTGAGCCGTAATTTAACTTCTAGTTCTTTTCATATATTAAAACTGATATTTTTCAGTATTTCTATATTAATGGATCAAATAACAATGTTGCTCACATTTCCTCCCTCTCAGGAGCATTTTACCATGCTGGATCTCACTGTTTTTGGGGCCTTCCGCTTTTTTTAATTAATGCAAAATAAAGCAGGAGGATATTGTCATCGTAATGCCCATCCATCTGGGTCTATATACCTTTCCAGTATGTAAACTTGAAAACTGCAAGGAGCTGAGTCATGAAATTTGGAATATATCTTCTTTACTCTTCAAAGATGCGCAACGCAATATTCATATTTCTGTATGTTTAGTACCCTTTGTACACACAGGCTGCTAATTATAATGAATAATATATGCTAATGGTATGCAGCATCCTTCTCATGTCTGATAGGTTTAGCCTAATCATATGATCATATTGTGCTGTGTGATTGGCTGTACCTATTTGATCCTTATTGACTAAAATAGAGAAAGTAGGAATTTCCCATATCCAGCAACTGACCTCGGTCACCGAACAGCTGATAGTGAGAAACTGGGGAATCCACAATTCTAGGTAAAGAGCCAGTCTTCATAGTAACAGCAGTTCTAGGCTGCAGCCTTATTGATTAACCTGTGATGCCAGCTTCTGATTGGCTGAGCTTGTCTAATGTGTTGGTCAGGGCTGACTCATGGTCATAAATAGTACAGACTATGACTCATCATTGAGAAATATTAAAGCCATACCTACTGCTCAACAATATTGCTCAAATGCAAATATATAATAATAATAATCACCCTGTATAATGATATATATATATATGTATATATATATATATATATATATATATATATATATATATATATATATATATATATATATATATATATATATATATATATATATAAAATAAAAATAATATAATTTCTTACAGCATGCTTAAAATTGTTTTGATTTAATGAGTTTTGTTAATAATAAAGTTGTAGTTTTTGCTGGAATATGTATTACATCTTTACTAACCCAGGGGTGACTAAAAGCATTTGGATAAAAGTTTTTCATATTTTCGTTAATTGCAGGACGATATCCCCATCTGTGTTGCTTCTTGTTTTGATTCAGTGCTCCCACAAGAGCTGTAGCAAACGGCTGTTTTGAATTGGTGGTGGCAACTAAACCACACGGTATATACTGTGCGATGTCGGTCTGTCATAAGAGAAAGATGGTGGATTTGCTTCTAGATCTAAAACAGTGAGCCTATATCACACAGTTAAAAGGGTTCACTTAGCTGTTGTAAGAAGTCTAATCTAGGATGTAAGAGAAAAACAGCTCTGCTCTGATTCAGTAGGTAGCCAAATATCAAGCTTGATGCCAGCTTCTGATTAGATCATAAAGTTTATTAGATCAGTAGTGCATAAAGTGTCATGCAGTGAACTTGTAAGATTCCTCAGATCATGCAGTGTGTAGGCGCTGTAAAGGAGAGTGTTTATTAAAACATTAAATTGATAAGGAAACACCCTCCCAATTAACACTTAGGTTGCTCCAAGTTGGCTGATTGTCTAGACTGCTTACATTAACTCATTAAGATGATATGCCAGTAAGATTATATTTAAACTTACTGTGCTTACCTGCCATTTCCGGGCAACTTGGAGGAGTAGCTGATCAAAAACATGGAAGCTGATGAACAGTAAATGATTAAAAACAGCGTTCTACTTTTCCACAGCCGACCTGTGTACTGAGAGCAAATGATGCTTGACCGTGCAGTCTGATTTGTCCCATTACTCTAAAGAGGTCGGCTGTGTCTGTGCCATTAAATATATTTTAGGACAGTTTAAGCAGACATATATGCAAGACCTTACTGCATATATCTCTCTCAGCAGCATATATTGGATGATATTATCAGCTAGTACTGGCCTGTGGCAGCTGTATCGGTGTGCATGTTACATGTATGATCTCTGGTGGCATTTTGCACATTAGAAGCCTACTATGGATCAGTCAGCAGTCTACTACAGGGCTAACAGAGAGAGACAAACATTCACGTGTACCTGCAGCCCCTTTAGAATCACTGTATGTGTAAGATCAATGGATGTACCACACAGTCTTACTCCCCATTTGCAGCTCATGCTGGCATTGCAGTAGATGCTGCATGAACTTAACCTCTCAGCATCCACCAGGTCATCAGCAAGCCACCTAAGAGTTGGGTTAGGTTTGGGTTACATTTTGACAACAAACTAAACAGCCCCCCCCCCAAAAAAGAAAAAAACTTTAAAAATAGATTTCTTCTGTTATATGATTTCTATTAACTGGTAATTATGGCTTGTGACTCAAACCACTCTTTAATAGATCTTGTGCTCTCTCCTGGCTCAAATTTCTACAGTATTCCCATAGATTTGAACTTCCGTTAATAATTAATAATTGAAATAATTCCAAGGTTTTTATAAGCTCTAGTGTCAGTCTCCATTTTTTAATGAATTGGGTCATAACACTCAGTCATTTATGTGAAAAATAAAGTTTTCACAGGTCTCCAAGCAGACCTCTGAAAAACTAAGTACACCCGCACTGCTTCCATAAGGTGTAAGAGGGTAAGTAACAACCAGGTGCTGTTAAACAAACGCACTTGATTAAGTGATCATCCCCAAAGCAGAAGTTTTGACTGTTTGTTGGTCTGGAGGTTCAAGTGGGTGTGCGTTATTCTTACCAGGAATAATGAGCAGCACAGAATCAATGTCCGTTGGATGGAGGAGACCAATGTGGAGATGTTTGACCAGAATGCACAGCGCTGTGTTTGGTGAAAACCACACACATATCCTATCAGCAAAAATTACTGTCAATCATTGCGGTGGAGGGGTGATGATTTGAGCTTGATTTGCAGCCACAGGACTTTTCCTGGCTCAGACTTACGCTGCAGTCACTGAGTTGACCATGAACCTCTAGAAAACTGAATGCCAAAGTATTCTAGAGTTAAATGTGAGGTCATCTATCTGAGCACTAAATCTTGACCCAAATCGGGTCGTGCAACAGGGTAATGATCGCGAACACAGCAGCAAATCTCTAACAGAGTGCCTGAAAAAGATGTGCAGCAATGGCCCAAAGTCCAGACATTAACATGACTGAAGTGAGGCGGGATCTTATGAGAGCTGTGCATAATGAACTGAAGCAACACGGTAAAGAAAAATGGGCCAAAATTCCTCCTTAACCAACAACAAATCCTTCAAGTTGTTGCTGCTAAAGGTGGTTCTACAATCTGTTGATATTGATTCTTTTTTTTTCCTGGCTCAGAATTACATTCAGAACCACAACTGGGCAGCATGTGGTAATGGCAGTGAGTCTGTTACCTTTTTTTAAGAGAAATTAAAGCATTTTCCCGTGTTTCTGACCATTTTATAAACAAAAATATCTATTAATGCTTGAGTAAATGAAATGCCAATGAGCAGAACTGGTTAAAACAATACTGAATATTTTCCTTTTGGCTTTTTGGTGTGCCAGAATTTTCTCTCGGGAAAATGGTAACTTTTCAAATCACCTAAACTATCCAGCACACTGAGGCCCTATTCGTTTCATGACGGCAAAAATAGGAGCACTGTTTATTTCCCAAACAGATTTTTTTACACTCTAGTATTTGAGTTCTGTAAGATCTTTAGAGAAGAATCCCATGATTATCTTCACCATTGAAAATAAAACTGGCATGTGCTCCAGGGAGGATTGGTTAAGTAGGTCTGTTTTGTTGTTATGACTCACTCTGAAGTTTGTGTGAAATTATTGCTGATTGCACAAATAGACAGGAAGGGGTCTCTCCTTCTTGGTGATGCTAAAATTAGGATCAAGGTCAGCAGTGGCTGCGGTGTGCCTGGAGTTAATAATTTTAGCGATCAAAGCAATTAACTATAACCCAGATAAAGAAACTAGAGTAAAGCAGAGCAGAGTGAAACCAGTTTCACTCTGACAGCTTCTCACTTTTGATACCTGATATAAGAAGGTAAAACAGATATCAGAGCATGGAGACTGTTTGATCCTTTGCTGTTTAAGTGTTCTGTGCACTACACAACAGTTATGTTATTGGGCTGTGAAAGTAATATCATAATAATCTCTTAATAACAGCCTCAGTATGTGAACAAATCTTTTAATCCTTCACCTCCTGCTGTGAGCTCATTGTTGGATGATAATAGATTTTAATTTGACCTCAACAAGCTCGCAGCAGAGGCTTCGGTCTCTAGTTTGATTTGCACATCTTGCATCTCATCACTCTGCTTGCCTATGCAGCAGTTAGCATTCGCGCAAGTAGAGGCACATTTTTAGACTCGTCACAAAATTAATTTGACTCTTGAAAATTAAAATGCTGCACCAAATCAAAATGTTCCCAAGTCTCTGGGGGCATAATTACTGTACTGGCACACACTCCATGTGGCGAAACCATATCATCACATATCAAGTTAACGCTAGCGTGAGACACTTACGGTTGGTGTCAGGATGCGCCAGCGTCTGTTTCACTGTTCTGCTACCCTGTTTTAGCTTATGATTTAGTAGGCAAATCTCCAGAGAAATGCAAGCAAATGATCGCTCGGAGTAACTGAGACAGACGTAATTAATGGCTCAGTGTTCACAAGCTTCTGCGGGAATCTGCATGCCAAAAAAATTACAAATTGTCCCCCAAGTGAAATACTCCACTGACGCTGTGTTAAATTGCTGCTGTCACTGTCTTTGGACTAAATATTTCACTTTCAGGTGAAGCCTATCTGGACTAGTTGGTTGGAGCTTTTAGCAAGATAAAGCAATAAATCATCTAAAGCAATGTTATCAGGCCCCTTTTTGTATTTAAATGGAAATGCTGGAATCACCCAGGTCCAATAAAGATGATTGACAGAGGTGAGCTTGTGTGTGTGTGAGTGTGTGTAGGTTTAGAATTCTTCTGTAAACTCAGATAAGTCAACAAAGATACTGTTAAAGTGTTCTCACCTTCATCTGCCAGTGTTAGTCTCACACACAGGTGTGCACTACACCTGTAGGGACATATATATGTTTTCACTTTAACCCAAACCTTAACAACCACTAACCTTCGATACAGTCTTGACCAAAATCTAGCATTAATGTAAAACCAAGTCTTATTTTTTGTCTTGTCAACAAGTTCCAAAAACCAGTAAGTGCACCCAGCACACACTGGGTGGCATGTTGCATTGAAGGCCACTGTGTGTCAGCCATTAAATATAGTCCTCAACAAATTCACTGTTCAGCGAGTTGCATTTGCTGTACTAAGAGCTCTGTACAATAAGTGTAAAAAGTAACAATAATGTTATTGGATTGAATCTCTTAACACTCTTAGACTAAACAGATCAGATCAGACTGGTTTACATTAGCCACAGACAGGAGCCTTCAGTGACGTAAATTCTTGAGGATACTTTTACTACTGAAGAGCAGAAAATGTTGGTTACCCTTCTAAGATTCAGCAACCAGGACCTGGAACAACAGTATATAGTGAGATTGGCAGATGAAACAAATTGTCACGTCTAGGGCACCGCTGATTTCAGAACCATGGACAGTGCTTATAATAAATAGACAAATCCTAGACGAATCCTTTCATCTTCAAAAAGACAGAAAAGGCCTGAGGACTGGCAAAAATATCCACACTTTATCAAAAAGTCCATTCACCCAGCAGTACCTCCCTTTGTCCACCGCCTCCAGCTCTTCTGGAGGGGATACAGAGGTGGTCCCAAGCACACTGAGAAACATAATCTATACAGTGTGTCCTGTGTTTGCCCCAGGATGCCCAAAATTCCCCTGGGAGGCAATCAGGAGGCATCTTAGTCACATGACAGTTACCTCTGCTGGTGGTTCTCACACTGTGTGATTTTAGCTCATTGCAAGCCACCCTGTGCCATATGGATCTAACAAATCTGGGTAGGATATTAGGTTTAAAGCATGTAGACTGTGCTATGGTAATCACTGCTCAATTGTAGCGAGTAACTGTGATGCACAGTTGCAATCCCTTCACTGTTTCTTTCTGATAATTTCCTCCTCTGAGTTTGCTAGAGAAAGGGAGTTGGTGCATCAAGTTCAGACACTGCATGTCCAGCAGACATGGAGCACCATAATCACTGATTTGGAGCATGTTTCTGTAGACGTGATGAATTTAAGGCTAATAAACACTTTCCTTCAAGGTCTTTATGCACCAAGCAAATTCAGCAGTCCTTTAAGTTTGTTGCAAGCCACACTGTGTGACATAAATCTAACAAATATGGATAGAGTATCAGTTTTGCTGGTACTATCTTTAGTTGTCTTTCCAGGCCTTTGCAACACAAGAGCAATGCTATGTTGTCCCAGCTGGGTGACAGATCATCCAAATAAGCTCGTTCTACCTTAACGCGTCTTGAATTTTTTCTTTGTTTGAATCCCGAACATTTAGTCTGCGTGTTTTACTTTAGTTTATTCTGTTTGAGTTTGTTTTTAGTGCATCTGTTCATGCATTCCTGTTGGTTGGCTAATAGATATAGGTCATAGCAGCAGTTACATTGTTGGCTGAATCCTGAATTTCTGACTCTCCCTGACTTTATTTGGATGTGAGACCAGTAAACAACAAACTTTAAACTTCTCCCACTATGCAATGAGTACCACAGTTTTAACACAATTCTATTACATTGTTCATTTTATGTCTGGGACAGCCCAAATGTCATAGTGCTTGACTTGCAGAGAAGAAGCAGCCATTCTGAGGCTCCTCTGAATGATTAAGCTCCATGCCCTATTTAAAATGAGCCTAGGCCTCCTTTTGAAGGAGTTAATTTCCACCTTTGGCTTTTCACAGTCAAAAGCTCTGCATTTTTCAGCAATGCTGGTTTGGTCAAAATGTGTCAAAATGGTCTAAAAGTGAGATTTTGTCTTCACAAAAAACAAATATACCTTTTGTCAGTCATCCTCACTTGACCAACTGTGTCGAACCCCAGCCTAACCCAGTTCTAATTTCGGACTTGAAGCTGAGTATTGAAATCTCTTGAAAAAGTTTCCAAAAAGTTTCCACTTTCACTTTGCTTTATTCACAGATATTCATAGAATGCATTATTGGTAAAGATACTCATACAAATAGCATATTTTTTTACCTTTACCATCACAAAGACATGCCCAATCCTAAGCTTAGCTTTGCTAGTTCTTACATTGACCCAAAACTTTTCCCCCATGTACTTTTAACAAAAATGGACGTAAAAATATAGGGAGTAAGATAAAATACTGTACCCATGGTACGGTATATAATCCCTGAAATCTAAAAGCTGAAGTCCTCTCTTATCTAAACCTAGCAGTCATGAAGTGCAAGCACTTTGCTTGAGGGAAATCAGTATACACAGTGTTTAACGCACTCACACACATCAAGTCTAATTTGTGTTACTCCTCAGTGGTTTTCATCATACTGAGGTTTCATTGTCTTAGCTGTAGCAGCGGTAATTAAGTTTGAGGGAGGCTGTTTGATGGGATTGAAAGATGTGAAATTGCCTCTCATGAGTTCTTGCAGAGTGCTAAATCACAAAGCTACGGTACTGTGTGTGTGTGTGTGTGTGTGTGTCTGTGTTTGCCTCAAATCACTCCCTGAAGTCTAGTTCATATTAATTGAGCACCAGTTACTATTTATAGTCTAATTTTCAGTATTAATATTCTGCCAATATTCTTTCTGAGAGTTTGATAAACTGGCTTACAACTGCTGGCTGCTAACTTCATTGCATTACAATATAAGGGTGAAGTTAATCGTGCACATTTTTTTCAAAACTTCACTTTCTATATTAAGGTGCCTTTTAAAGGCTTTTAATTGCTTAAAATATTAATGTACTAGCTTTTTGCAATGACCAAGAAAGTGTCATTTTTAAAGGTCTTTCTTCAATAGCATAGCTTACCTCGTGATGATCTAATATATAATAAGTGCATTTACATTTATTGAGGTTGCATTTCATTCAGTTTAACAGTGCCAGCAAATAACGTAAATAACTATTGATCCTATACCCAAATATTTGATCATTATTCAGCTTTTAGGGATTTGGATGTTGGAGCGTGGACTAGAGCCCCTCACACCAAAAATTTAGAGTGAGAGTGAAGAACATCTTCCTCCTGGTGCGTACCTGGTAGTCTTTGTACTGAGTGAGAGAAATAAAAATGACATTTTGTTGCTACCTATCTTTCTCTCTGAGTAAACATTTTTCTCGTAAACAGCAAATATGTTATCTACGTCCCTAACTTTAGGCATGAATGAGTTGTTAAAAAAAAAAAATCCCCGTGTACAGTTGTAGAAATTTATAGAGGTCAAAACAGTTTTTGTACCAGGGACTCACTTATGGAGCCAGCCTCAAGTGGCCACTAGAGGAACTGCAGTTTTTGTTTTGATTTTGATTTGATTTGATGTTTTTTTTTTTTACATATCTGAGTTTTTTTGGGGGGGGGGGCGGTTGAGTAATATTATTATTCATTTGGAGTCATGTCTTTGGTCAGTTGAGTTTAAATCAAATATTCATGCTCTTTTAAATATTTAGAAGCTTAGAAGTGAACCACTGCATTTATCGGCTGGTCTTTAACAGTGTTTGAAAACAGCTGTCTGCAATATCTGAAAGTAGTAAAAAATAAACCAAAAAGAGCTGTATGTCAGCACGAGCCATCAATCTATTCACTGGTCAGTGTCATTTAAACTGTAAATTATAACAGTATTATTTCCTTTTTCTTTTTTCCTGTGTTCATTTGACTCTCCTCCAGGACTTATCCAAGCAGCTGGACGAGGTGACCCAGAACTCGGAGATTGTGGAAATCCGTCAGAAGGAGGCTGAATGTGAACTAGAGGCAGCCAGAGACCGAGTTCAGCAGCAGGCAACTGAAATACTCCTCAAAGCCAGTAAGACCCACAACCTCTTCCCCTTCTCTTTTTATAATGCCAGTGAATACTTGCATTCACACTACCTTCAAGATGCACTCTTTGCTTTTCATGTAAAACGCGTCAAACATATTGACTTACTGTATATACAGACTAATAGTGTTCCCTGTCAGTACCTCCCAGCAGAAGAAGCCCTGCTGAAGACAGTGCCCAGTTTGTGGTGTGTCTGTGTTTGTGTGCACATGTAAATTGCTAAATTGGTACGTGTTAGAATCTGATCTAATATCTTGTGATGTCTCTCCATCAGTACTTTGCTCAACAACATTGCATAAGCTTTACTGTCTGAAATGTGTGAGCAATCGCAGCAACTTAGCGTGGAGTCATTCTCAGCCCATTAGCTCCAATGAGCTCCTTGTGCCCAAGGAGAGTGTTTTATCACTTTCCACTGGAGCTTCTTGCATGTTAGAGACAAATAAGATCCAGCTGGTAAATGCAGCCATGGGAGTCTCATTTACCACACTACAGATCAGAGGAAAGAAATGGCCATCAGTTCTTTTTTGCCTTTTAAAGTGACTTTTGTCTTGTTTCCATGCTAACTACCATAGACTGTGGCGACCTGCTATCAATCAAAGCAGTCTCAAGGAAGTTTTTAGTGAAGCACCATGTAGCTCTTTGTGACCAATTTCATGCTTGTGACTGCTGGCAACTGCCAACAACGGACTACACGTTACCCTAGTGACTAGTCTAAGCCTGTGTGAGTGGGACTTTAGCAAACAGAGAATGCCCACAACCTCTAGCAGCCATTCGCAACTGGTCAAAGAAGTATACCTTTTTCTTTTGCGACCAATGGTTGCAGATTGGTCTCTAGGTCTGTGTGACTAAGGCCTGGCCTAAGGCTGCATCCACACAATTAGCTAATTGCACATTATGTTGAAGCTGATAGCTGATCACTTACAGACGTTCCAAGCTATGGTGGCCTGGGTAGCCTTCTAATATATTTACTACCAGGTCATATGTCAGTCAATGGTATTTGCCACTCTCATTGGTAGTCACTTAAGTTGCTCGCCTGGAATTTGAGAAAAGTTTATATGGGGTACTGTCCACTTCCAGTTGCCTGTGGATATTTTGCCACGTCACTTCCAGTGTGGACACAGCTTGTCTTTGGCTCTGGGAGAACACTGGAGTACCTGGATAGAACCCACACAGGCAGAGGGAAAACTTACTAACACCACACAGAAAGGCCCCAGGAGGCCATGGACCACCACTCTATGAGACAATGTTAACCGTAAAATCAGAGAACATTTAACCAGAGGGTGTCATGGTGGGTGGTGTGGCAGGCAGAGTTTGGACCCAAATGCAGTATTCAGTATATATTGTCTGCGTTTCCCTTTTTTCCTCTTCGTGTCCTCGTCGTTGGCTGTGCGCCCTTATGTTTATGTCCATATCCGTGTTCAACTTCATGTTCAAGTGAGTTTAGAGTTTTGTGCTGCTGACTCCTGACCAGCCCTGTTTATGTTCTACACGCTAGCTAATAAAATCTGAGATATAAGTTTAGCTCTTGAGTCCTGCTTTGGGGTCCTCTGCCTGCCGGCCACAGCACCGTGACAGCTGCTGACAACACGACAAAGAACTGACAGACACACGAATAATATATACCCAAGGGATAACAAGAGGAGAGTGGAAACAGCTGGGGGAACAGGTGGACAGAATCACACTAACAAGACCAGGGGAAGCACAACTGCATACGAGACAAGACACTATCAGAATGAGACAGGAAGTGGCAAACACAGAGACCAAGAGATGTGAACTTGACAAAGAGACCAGGAGTTAAATGGAGAAGAAGGCACACAGAAAATGCCAATCCAGGAAACACTACAAAAAGGCACATAACTGAAAACTACAAACCCATAATGACCTAAGGAACAAACAGTGATATATAATAACAGGATTTAAGAGTTCAAAAGAGAAAACACTGGATCAGGACCATGACAGAAGGTGGTTCAAATCCCATCTGGAACAAGTGTTTTTACTCTTTGTACTTTTGTGTTTCATTATTCTCTTCAGTCGCTGTTAGTCATTCAGGGTATTTAGGCAGCAAAACCTATTGGTTAAGTTTAAGAAAACAAATTTCTTGTTTTTATGTGGAGGTTTTTTTGAGTCATTGACTGAATAATGTTGAAGTCTATTTGACTTCTGACTATTCAACACTGAAAAATGAAGCAAAAATGAAAGAGAGTGTGAAAATGTGAAGCCAAACCAAGCATAAGTATATGCTGAGAATGTATAATTTTCCTGCATCAGTGGCAAGTTAATTAAAACTCTTAAAACCTAAACTTTCATGATTTTCATTTAAAAACAACAACAACAACAAAACAAAACAGCAGATGCACTCTTACCGGCTTTGATTTACCAAAAATGTCATGCATCAGAAACAGTCCGGTGAGGCACCCTGCATTTGGACGGGGGTTGATTCTGCCCCACATTTTGACATACATTTGTTGCATATCAAATCTCCACCTCACTGTCTAATAAAGACCAAAAGCAACAACAAAAAAAAAAAATCTTAAAAACAATGGAAAGAAATGGTCAACCAAAAACCTATCAGGCTGAAATGAATGAGATGAAATTGCAATTCAAGAGCAAATCACAAAATTAAAATTCTTTGACAGCACTCTGTTTTGCATATGTTGGCAGCATCAATAAGAACCAGCAACATGCTGATTATATTGCTTTAATATTTGCATTCTTATCGGCTCTGTCCTGCCAGGTCAGATAAGCAGTCTGCAGGCCACCCAGATGACCCAGGAAGCAGCCATCAGAGACCTGGACAACGAGCGAAGCCGACTGAAGGACAAGGTGCTGCGGATGGAAGAAGAGAGGGAGGCTCTTCAGAGCCAGGGCCAAGCACTGGATGAAAGACAGAGACAGCAGCTCCAGGCACTGGAGAAGGTGTGTGTGTTTGGTAGCAAAGTGTTTTGTATTCATGTCAGACTGGGAACAGCTCTGTTATGAATAACCAATAAGTCATCAAGATGCAGTAAATGAACTTTTCTGTAGGCTTTGCTTCACATCAGTTTAAAGTACAAGGACTGTGAAGAACTCAGTGCTCATACTTTAGAGTGTAGCTCTTTGCATTATATAACAATGTCAGTGTAGTCCAGTATTCAGAGACCTCTGATCAGTTGTAACTGGGGCTGTCACTGATTTTCACTTCAAGGTTATGGTTGCTGCAAAAAATTTGGTAGCCTGGATGAACAATCATCATATCAACTCCCCAGTCCCCTGAAAATTCTGACTTTTTAAGGGAAATAAAAGATTTTTAAAAATCTAATATCAGGTTTTTGGGAGGGGGTTCTCATAAATGAGGGGAAAAAAAGATTTACTTCCTTCCTTGTCTTAGTTTACGATACTGACATACAAAAACCATAATCCCCATGTGACGTGGACGTCTTTCCCAAATCCAGTCTTTGCAGATGCAAAAGGAGTATTTGATTTGAATTATTGATGTGTTCAAGAGAGTTGTATTTGTAGAGAATGTAACATTTTTAGATAAGAGCATGTAGCTGTACAGTACGCATAAAGAAATGCCCCATCTGTCTTTAGTTTGCTACTTTGACATATTTAGTGTGCTGCAGAGGAGCACCCAGAGATTAGGAAGAAAATTAACCTTACGTGTGCAATAAACTTTAAAGCGTGTGGTTGAACAGTTGAAGGGGTTAAACCTGTCGATCACAGCTTTTGCAAACTCTGATAAAAGGACAGCTGCTCCCCTTTCTAAAAACCGAGACCATTAAAGGTCAGATGATTTAAGCAACAGCATAGTCAGCAGACCAACCACAGCCAATAGTAAATGTCAAGTGTTGCAGCCTCATATGTGTTTTCCCATCCTTTTATATCTGACATTTGTGCAGTGTAATCCTCTGGGAGCTGAGAGAGTTCTCCCACTGAGTGAGGCTGCTGTGAATTTAAATGTCTTCCTCAGGATAATGGAAGATCTCAGATCACTTAAACTTTACGGCACCTGTTGTGGCTGCAGCAATGTTTCCAAGACTAACTCTGCTTCATCGCAGTAATCTGGCTCTTGAGGAAAGAATTTACAAATGGATTTGATAAACTAAACTAAATGTGACAAAGATGAAATGTTGCAGTTTTTAATTTGTGGGGTTTTTTTCCCCCCTCTGGAATTTTTGTCCCACATAACTTCATAAGTAGGAGAGATATCCACACAAAGTTTTCACATCTGAAAAATATACTTTGGGCTCTTTTAAAAGCTGTAACTAAATCAGTTTTACACCCAACAAAAGAGTGTAAAATCTAAAGCTAAAATCTCATTTTTTGTTCATTTTTCTCTAACCAGCTTTGAGCGTCAGTATCTTGGGATCAGTTATCTGTTTCCTGATAATCCTCTGGAAAGAACTTTGCATTTTGGGTAAACTTTCAAAGGTTGGTTGGTCATATTTTAGCCAAATACTACTGTAGTTTATAGCAGTGAAACAGAGAAATAACATTGGTGTTCATGTGTTCATTATTATAGTTTGGGCAGATCACATTGATCACATATTAGGTTCTGCGTAAGTTTTTTCAAAATGCAACAGAAGCACTTGTTTGAGAGGGTCTCAGGACCTTCAGTGGAGCAGCAGACGAAGACGCTGCACTGGACATGAATGTCACAGTAACTGGATGTTTCCTTCAAAAGTTTAGTAAAGTGAGTAAAAGGGACATAATGTTTAATGCCAAAAGAAAACAGTCACAAGCTCAACAGGCAATGAAGCAAGAAATTGGGAAGAGAGCATTCCTATCTGCAGTAATTTATATTTGGTGGTGCGACTCTGTTCTGGGACCTCTCCACCCTTGCATATGGAAGCCAGAGGTAACAAAAGGAGCAGCAGGACCCCGTAACAGGGCCAACAGATGAGATACTGCTCAAGTCAGATAGAGCATGAAAGAAGGATGGACCGGTACTTACAGTGTTTTTCTCCTCTATGCAAAGCAGCTCGTGCACTAACTGAGGGCTAAAGAAGCTTAAGTAGAGTAACTAATGTAACCGACCCCTTCAGAATCAGCTAACGACTTCTTTTGACTATAATAATCCTGACTGAAATAGTTTTATAAGACAGGATTTTTAAAAGATAGATAAATGCCCCATGCCCTATATAAACGAATATTTACTTCTATCAATCTTCTAAAAAGGAAATACTTTGTAGAACTGCTTTCTTTTGACTTCTTTTTTAAATATCTGCCACCATTCTTGGCTGTAAGTGATCTAATTTCACTTTCTGGCAGTGAATGTACAGCATTTTCAAACTAAATTAAAGTTAAAAAAATGTAAACATTGTAACAGATAATGCTCTAAAACAGATTCTTATAATTACATAATTTAACTGTAAATGTAGCAATGTTCGGCACTTTTCCTTAAAAGTGAAATCCATGTAAATTTGGATCTTTTTTTGGCCATGCAGAACATGATTTCTTCTTTGTTTGTTTTTTTTAAGACAAACATTTGATCAATTATGGTTCAAAATAAGCAACATTAGGAAACTAGAAGCGAAGAAACATTAAAGATAATTTCATTGGCCTGACTTTAATTAGGGAACATGTGGGAAATGTCATTAGATTAATTGGAACCTCGGTTTTCTTTTCCATTCTCTCTTATTGCTATTTTCTCTTTTTTCCCTGTTTCTCTGTAAAAGGGCAAATTAACCCCTCATGATGTTTATGCCCTGTTGTTTGTGCCACGCTGTGGAGATGTGTCGCCCTTGGCTTTGTTGGCCATATGATAACACAGCCTGCTTGCCCAGTTTGACCAGTTTGTTAGATGTTTTTTGGTAGATTTCCAAAACAGCTTTTGGTTTGGAGCAATTATGGCACACTAATATGATCGCTCTTTGATCAGAGACTAAAGTTTTTTCATGTTGCTGCCAGTGTTTGATGATCTGCCAGAGGTTTAATGTGAATTGTAAGGGTGAATGAAGTATAAATTGTACATGTTTCTAAATTGTGTCATACTGAGAAGTTATGTTGGTCAGTCAGTCAAAGTGACTTAAGAAGTTAATGTGTTCATATTTTATTGCAGTATTTTGGGGTTCAGTTTAGTGGACAACGGACGAGTTTTGGACAAATCATTTTTCACACAAAAGTAAACATTTAATTTATATTGAGTGAATACATCAAGCATAAATGTGCCCTCTGGCGTTATGTTTATTCACTAATACTGTACGTATTAGTGAATAGGCTGGGATGTTATCACAGTATTACATTTGCTACAAAAGTATATAAACACTAGGGTATTAGGGATATGATTTTCAGTACCATCCAAAAACAGATGCCTCTCTATCTAATAAACCAACAGCAGTTTTATAGTTTCTGAATTCACGAGCGTGCGAGGGTTCGCTTAGGTGCAAGTGACAGAAATTTTGTTGTCAGCGTGAAAGTATTTGAAGGAAGAGGTGAGCAAAGAAAAAGTGGGATAGTCAGGGAGATGAAGAAGATAGACAGGAGTACTGGGAGGCTGGCTGTACAGCACAGGAAAAGGAAAAGTCTTATAGTGAGTTGTATGTGAAGCCGGGGTCTAACAAAGGAGAAAAGAACTTATCAGCTGGCTAGGCAGAGAGATTGAGCTGGAAAGGAAGTGCAGCAGGTTAGGGTGATTAAGTGGAGTGTTGAGAAGATGGAAGAAATACTTTGAGGTGCCAGTGAATGAAGAAAATGAGAGAGAGAAGAGGATGGGTGGAGGAAAGTTAGTGAATCAGAAAGAACAGAGTATTGGTAAAGCAAAGTGAGGGCAGCCACGAAGAGCATGAAGAGTGGGAAGTAAGTTCTGTCGTGGTCCGGGGTTTGTGGACCCTGTGTGTTTTTGGTTTGGCTTTAATTTGTCTGTTCTGGGGGTTTTTCTTTTGTTGTGGGGTTTTAGTTTGTTTCTAGTTCCTTGTGTTTCCTTGTGTCAAGTTTGCGTCTCTGTTCCTTTGAGTCCCTTGAAAGTCTCATGTTCCCTGTGCTTTGTGTTTAGTTTTACTTCCCTTGTGTCATTAGGTTCATTTGGTTTACCTGTCATCTCCTGGTGTTTTCACTTGCCCTAATCCCCTTGTGTGTATTTAAGCCCTCAGTTTTCCTCTGTTCCTTGTTCGGGTCCTTGTCTTTTTTGTCTATGTAGATGACAGCTGTGTGTTTTGCGGTCAAGGTTTTTGAGCTGGCCCCTCCAGCCTATTTTGTGTTAAAGTTTTTATATTTTCATAAAACTACGTAGTCATTCAATTCTCGCCCTGCGTCCTGCTCTGGGGTCCTCCCTGCCTTGCCAGCACCAGCTGTGACAAGTTCATCAAGATGGCATGCCCGTGGAGGTATGGAAATGTCTAGAAAATAGGAATAGGGTAGTGGACTTTTTGACCAGAATGTTTAACACAATCTTGGAGAGTGGAGAATAAGTGTACTGGTACCAATTTTCAAGAGCAAGGGTGATGTGCAGAGCTGTAGTAACTACAGAGGAATAAAGCTGATGAGCCATTCCATGAAGCTATTGTTGAAGGTAGGTTAAGAGTGGTGATAATCAGTGAGCAGCAGCCCAACAGATGAGATGCTTGCTTTGAGAGTATTGAGTGTTGTTTTGTTTATTTTTGTCTGTTCTGTTCTGGGTTTCTTTTGTTTGTGGGGTTTAGTTTGCTTTCTAGTTCCTTGTGTTTCCTGGTGTCAAGACTGTGTCTTGGTTCCCCCTTCTGTCTTCCTGTTTTATTTTGATAGTCATCTGGTCTCTGTCTGTTGTGCTTAGTTTTGCTTCCCCTGGTCTCGTCTTGGTAATCAGCGTCACCTGTGTTCCCACCTGTTTCCTCTTCCCTCATCAGTCCTCCTGTGTATTTAAGTCCAGTGTTTTCTGTGCCTGTTGTCGTCTTTGTTTCCCCTGCTGTTTCTCCTGATCAATACAAATTCTATAGGGACTGGGAAAAAGTATAAGAACCTTTTCCTCGCTAATCTTTGGTGTGCACCACTATCTGTGTTCACATCTACAAAGGAATATAATCTGGCCTAAAAGGGAGATGCACAAAAAGTGCAGTCTGATGGCAAAACATTATACTGAGGTCAGTATGTTTTGTTTTTAAACCACTGCAAGAAGTTAACAAATTAGGACGGGGGGGGGTATACCAAATTTTGCCTCTAGAAAGTGCAATGTGTCACATTGGATTGCAGAGCATTTAGGTCCATAATTTGTTGAACAAAGACACATTTGCAGTCCATGACTGCTTGAAGACTAGAAAACCTCACCAAGTACTGTTTCCTCCCTTTTCTGCATTCAGTCTTGTCTTCAGTAACTGTAAAGAATGCTTTTTTTTTTTTTTTTAACTGAGATCAGCAGACTGACTTGACCGTTGAAAAATATCCCATTTCTTTCACTTGAGAAACTCTTGGGTTGCTTTTGCAGTATGCTTTGGGTCGTTATCCATTTACACTGTGAATATCTGTCCAATCAGTTTTGCAGCATTTGGCTGAATCTAAGCAGAGAGTATAGCCCTGTACGTTTCAGAATTCATCCTGCTACCTCTATCAGCAGGCACATCATCAATAAGCACTAGTGACCCGGTTCCACTGACAGCCATGCATGCCCAAGCCATGCAATTGCCTCCACCATGTTTGACAGATGATGTGGTATGCTTTGGATCATGAGCTGTTTCTGTCTTTCTCCATACTTTTCTCTTCCCATCATTCTGATACAAAGTCATCATGATTTTACTTTTTTTTTCTTGTCTAATCTGCCCTTGCTTGTCTTGCCTTGTTGTAAACCCTTTATTTCCATTCATGAAGGTATCTCTTAATTATAGGCTCTGACAATGAATGATACAACTACCAGTGTTCCTGACTTGTTTAGGTGTTGTAAAGTTGTTTTAATCATGGAAATAATTCTGTCATCAGCTTTAGTGGTCTTGTGTGGTCTTTCAGGTCAGTTGGTGTTGCTGAGCTGGCCAGTGCATTCCTTCTTTGAAGATTGTACCAGATTGTTGACTTGGCCACTCCACTGGCCACTTGCATTGACATGTTTTGGGACCTCATATTTAAAATGACAGTGAAAAGCTATAAAATACAAATTCAACACTTTGAATCAACTTCAAATTTTATGTCTGCTTCATTTGTCATAAAATAACGAGGCAACAGGCCTCACCTGGAACTGCTTGTTACTTTTGAGCCTCAGACATAAAAATGTCTCTAATTCCTAAACAGTTAATGGAAGAATTTTGTAAAAGCCTTTGAATTAAAGGTGAAACTCTGCACTTTATATTTTGATTGAAGACCCACAGTATGGTCAACATAACAGCAGTTGCCTTTTCTGTTCGGTTCCTGTCCACGCGCCTCACTGGAATACGTTTGTGCAACACTTCAGTCGAATGGTTATGTCAGTTTATCTTGACACAGCCTACATACCTTTCGTTTCCTAGCTCAAAGTACTGGCAGACCATAGACATTTTTACAAGATGTCATCTGCCCCACTTTCCGCCCTGCTTGTTTACATCTATTACAGCAATTAGCACAAGGGGAGGGAAGCTGTCGGGGCTGCAGTGCAGCGTAGACTGCAACCCTGGATAAGTGACGGGTGGCTACAACCCAACAGTGACACTGATGACATTCCTAATAAGTTTAACAAACATGTATTTCTGGTGCCAAAGATTAATTGTTCACTCTGCTAATCTTTCATTTCTATCACCAGCCACTTAACTTTTTTATTTATTTTTTTAACAAATTACTATAAAATACCATATACCCCAGTGGACAGTGAAAATGTTGTCCAAGCCTTTTACTGGCCTAACTTGAAGTTCACTGTGTGAACTCTTGAGGTTCAGCAAATTTAAATAAAAACATTTGCAAATTTTTTTTTTTTAAAGAATTATTTTTAATCCTTCATTGGTTACGTTCAAGTTTACTTACTGTCCCCCTTTTTATTTCTGTCTCTGCTCATATTGTAGTGCACCATGATGTGTTATTGCCAGCAGCCGATTGGTGTGATGCCTCTAGTAATGCATCTCTCATGCGTGTGTGAAGAAAACAGGAACCTACTCGGCTCCACGACCAGAGCTCTAAAACTACACAACTTTATCTACACCTTTAGCTGTAGTTTTATAATGTCAAACACACAAAGAGAAGAAAACTAAAGTTGCAAACGGCTGCTGATTTTTAAATCTAATCTCATTAGTAGTCAGATAATCTTGGTATACTCTTTAACAGGATATGTTCTCTCAGATAGCTCACTGTGGGAGTCAGCTCAACTAATGTGTGTTACAGTTCCCTTGTGACTTTTTTTTTTTTTTTGGCAAAGTTGTCCAATTAAATTTTTGTTAAAGCCATGCAAGGAGGAAACAGCTGCGCTCCTGATTAAAACCAAACATTATTGCCTGCATATTAATTTTAGTTGTCTGTTTCCCTTGAAAATCACCATTTTCTGACTCTAGCCTTGATTAAGATAAGAAACGGTTTGTCACATGCACAGTTATACACAGTACAATGCGCAGTGAAATGTATTGTGTACCTGCAGTCAAAGTGGTAAAAATATATAAATAAGAATGAAACTATGTAATTCACATGTCGTGGCACAAAGATAAAAAATTATATTCATATCTAGGGTAAAAATGCAAAATTCTAGTCTACTCTGTTACAGTGTGTTGAGCCTTGCAAAAACCAAACTGCACAGCTTCGTTCCTTCTCCTCTGTTCCCTTTAAACAACATATTTTCTACATCTGTTCTTCACTGCATGCTCTGCCTCCTTGCTCTGCTATTCCACCAGTTCTCATTTCACCAGTCCTTATCCACAGACAAGTCACTAACAAATCACTAAGCATCGTGCTTTTAATTATGCTCAATTCATTTTTTTAAATAGCATTTTGCAGGGTTTTTTTTTTATTGTTTTTCTTGTTATACATCTCTTGTGTCCATCTTTTTTCCTTGTTCTACCATTGGAGTCCGTGGTACAACTGTAAAATGTTTTGTTCTGTTTTTTCAGCTGTCATGTCTATCACTCCCCATTGGATTGTATTAGAAGGTAAAATTGGCACATAACCTTTGAACCATATACAGCTTATTCCTAAATCTGAGGCTACTGTTGGATTCTTCTGTGCAGACGATCTGCAGACCAATGCTCACGACTGTCACAATGTTATGGGAGTCATGTCTCTGATCATTCGAAACCAGACTTGGGAATGTGTCTCAATACTTAATACTTCAGTCACTACTTTTGTCAGTTCACATCCATAAACACTAAGCTGTGCCACAGCACATGAAGGCCGTGGTTGTATGAAAGCATAATGCCAATAGTACAACGCTGAAATGTTCAACCGCCTTATTGCTGCTTCTTATTTTAACCCCAAAATTACCATATCATTAGCTATTGTCATTATTTTGTGATGTCCCATTGATGAGACACATACAGCTTCTGTTCGGTTTACTCGTAAGCCACACCCACAAAAAAGGTATTACCTAATATAGTATAATTTTTGCCAGATATTAAGTTATTCCCGTAATTTAAGTGATCAGTGAAGCAAAAGTCTCACCACTCTGGTTGTCCAGGTTTTTCTTAGCATCCAAACTAGGAATATTTTAGAGTAAAAGTAGTTATTTATGATACTATGCTGTAAGATTGGGGATAACTAGCTATATGCAGCAAAAAATACTGCTCATTGTGGATCAAGTGGTGAACTTTTTGCTAGAAAAACAGATTTAGCCTCTTTTAGAAAAATATTACATGCCTGGCTATATTAAAGATCTTTTTAAATGTGCTGGTCAGAGTTTGGTCAGAGGCTATAGTCAGCAGCTGTTCATTTCACTTGGTTATTAGCTACAAAACAACTCAAAATCTGTTTTTCATTCTGTGTGAACTCAAAGACCCACTGTTGGAATAATGAATAAAAATAACTTATAAATCTGCTGCTATCAGGTAAACTGCCAGCATGCTGAAAACAATACCTGAACACCAGTGTGATAAAGACTCTCATCTAGAAACCAAAACAATCTTATCTTCATTTTTGAGACTGATAATGGACTTCATTGCATCCTAATCAATAACCCCATTATCAGTAATCCCAGATAGCCTGTACCCAGGCTTTACTGTTCAAAGAGTAAGAAATGAATGTGACATGGAGAGAAAGAGTAGCAAGGTAAAATTTCAGGCATAGAGAGACATTGTGGAGGATTAATTCCTTGGCTGTCACCAAGCAAATGCTGTCAATATGGCTAAATAATGCAGCATATGGTGCGAATGTCAGCCTGAGCTCTGTGCCTGTCGTCTATCACACGTCTCACCTTTTAGTATAATTTAAATGTGCATGTGTTTCCTGTGTTCGTCAGACCCTGCGTGAGGAGAAGGTGTCCCACGATAAGGACATGAACAATCTGCGGGCTCGATACGATGACGAGACCAGCCAGATGAAGGAGAGCCAGGCTCGAGCTCTGGAGGAGGTCACCAAAAAGCACAGAGTGACCCTGGAGAACGCTCTCAACAACGCAGAGAAGGACAAGAACCGCCTCCTGGCTGTGAGTACACACACAGTGACACTTGTTTTCAAGGACAGACAAACATACAGGGCTGACCTCAGCCCTTTATTGGAAATCATCCAGTGTAAAAGTTAGTGTTCACCTCTGATATGAAGAAGGCTCTCCCAGGCCAGGGCTGCTACTGCTGCTGATTATGAAGTCAAGCATTTGGCACACATGTGCATTCATAACAAAGATCCTAATTAGACAGAAGAAAAGACTACACTTAAAGCCACAGTAGTTATTTTTGGAGTTATTACGAAAAAAATTCATATTAACCTTTCAGTATGTTGAAACTGAAGCTTTAAGAGAACTAGACTTCTGCGCCTCCTCTGGGCTTTGTTTTCAGCTTTCAGAAAAGGTAGTCTAGGAGGTGGCACTGTGACAGACTTCAGACAAGCCCAGGTGAAGTAGTTTTAAGAACATAGAGGGCTGAATGGATTAAACCAGTGGTTCTCAAACTGCCATGCTCCATAAAGGAAGCCAAAAAATTTTCAGTTAAAGTTTATTAACTTTTCATGGTGGAGGGGTTTGTGTGTCCCAGTGGTCTCAGGGACTATGTTGTCTGGGGGCTTTTGCCCCCTGGTAGGGCCTCCCAAAGCAAATTGGTCCTGGGTGAGGGGCCAGACAAAGAGTGATTCCAATTACCTGTATGGCAGAGATACCAAGGGAACAGTTTACCCTGCCTGGGATAGGGTTACTGTGGCCCCACACTGGAGCCAGGCCTGGAGAGGGTGCTTGAGGGCGAGCACTTGCTGGCTGGGCCTTAGCCCATGGGGCCCATTGCACTGATCCACAGCTATCCAGAGTGGCTATTGGGACATGAAATGTCACCTCTCTGGTGGGCAAGGAGCCTGAGTTAGTGTGTGAGGTTGAGATACTGGCTAACCTCAAGCATGGCCTGGGCTCTGGAACCAGTCTCCTGGAGAGGGGCTGGACTCCTGGAGAGGGGCTGGACTCTGTTCCAGTATGGAGGTGCCCTCAATGAGGGGCGGCAGGCTGGGGTGGGTGTCTTTCTATCCCCTCAGCTTGCTGCCTCTACATCAGCGTTTTCACCGGTGGACAAGAGGGTCATTTCCCTGTGCCTTCAGGCCAAGGAACGGGTCCTGACCATTGTTTGTTCTTATGCACTGAATGACAGTTCAGAGTGCCCGGCCTTCTTGGAGACACTGGATGTGGTGCTTGAGGGTGCTTCATCCGTTAACCCCATCTTCCTACTGAGAGACTTCAACGCTGACATAGAGGGACGTGACTGGGAGGAACGGCCTGCCTCATCGGAACCCGAGTAGTGTTCTGTTATTAGACATCTGTGCAAATCACATCTTGTCCATAACACCATGTTCGAACACAAGGATGTCCATAAGTGCACGTGGCACCAGGATACCATAGATCACAGGTCGGTGATCAATTTTGTAATTGTTTCATCAGATCTGCAGCCTTATGGTAAATGGAGTAGTTCTTATATAGTGCTTTTCTACAGAGGACAGAACACGCATACAAACTTGACATAGCAGGGTACAAAGGGAAGGTTTAAACTACAGAAAACAACCCTAAAACTTATTTTAATTTGTTTTTATGGGTGGCAACAAATTTGTTTCTTAATTTTCACTTAAACTCTTTCATACACTGCAGCTTTTAAAAAAAGGTGGATCTGATTTTGGGTTCACTGGACAAAATGAATGAAAATCAACAGTTTATTTTCTGATTGCTGCATCTTGAGTGATCAGCGTTCATTGCTCAAGGCCAGAGGAAAGTGAACAGCTGTATGTTAATTGATCCTGCGCCATCAGGCCCAGAGCTATTCACGAGCCATAAAGATTCTGTTCTTGGAAGAATTTCTCCAACCTGGAGGAGGGACTGCTTCCTTTATGGACACCAGATGTGACAGTATATTTATTACAACTTTTAGTGCGTAAGTGTTTTTCTTTATGCTGATACAGAAGGGATTTTTTTTAATTTAAACTTTATGGGCTTTCGTACTTCGGTGTTATTTTGGTCACAAGATCATTTGCAGCTAAAAATGTGTGTTTAAAAAAAAAAAATCATGCATCATGCAACTCCTTGTTACAACCAGAGACCATCCAGCACAGCCAGCATTACTGTGATGGGAAGTCATAGTGACAGTGTCTACTGGTGCCTGCTGACAGTGACAGTAGTACAGGTAATTGGTTTAATAATGTAAGGCAGTGACCCCCAGTTGCAGTTTGTGATGGTGATTTTTATTTTAAAGAATAACAGTTGATTAAGTTGCTTTATACCGTGAAGTCCCCAGAGTGCATCTTAGCCACAGGCAGTGTAAAGATGGACATCACTCACTGGTTTCTGAAGTCAAACCAAGTATGAAGTCGGCCTGACTGTTTCTGCCATCGCCATCTTAAAATCAGACTTGATGAGCAAGGGGAAGATCTAACTGTGAAACTGCATGCTCCATCTATCGACTCGTCATTAGCCAATGAGTGAATCCCGAATAATCCTCCTTTCAGACTTTTAAGGGGTCTCTTCTACACAGGAAGCAATTAGCAGCAGTATGGCAGCCAGAGACCACTGAAAACCAATGACAGGCAAAAATACCTGCTGGTGACATTAAATGGGCAATGTATTGAATTAGGTGTTTCTCAGATTCACAGTGAACGATTGAAGTGACTACCAATGAGAGTGAAGAATACCGCTGATTGACATATGACAGTAGTAAATACTTCAGTGGGTTGCCAAGGCAACCGGAACCTGATATAGTGACCAACCATCAGCAACAAAGCGGTGCACAATGAGAACCCTGTATAAAATATATGGGCTCAGAATGGGTCACTACCCATGAAGTAAAGGTTTGTTACAAGCATTAAGATTGCAACTACTGAACCTAGAACTGCATAGGTTCTCCTCAGTTTCCTGAAATAGTTGTCAAAAAGTAGCATTAAATTGGAAGTAAAGCAAAAGAAGATGGTTCACTCATTCAAACATCTGCGTTTTTCTGCTATTAGTGACTTCTGATACTGAATTAATCTAATCCAAAAACATAGCTTCACTTCAGCACCAGTTTGATAATGAATAATAACATAACACTCAGAAAGATGCATAATCTTTATTTGTTCTTATAATACTTTAATGTGGATGGATGGATCAGTCTTCAGGAGCTCAATTTTTTTGGTGAGCAGTGAAAACGAGCGGGCAGTACTGTGGCATGGTGGTTAGCACTGTTGCCTCACAATAAGAAGGTCCTGAGTTTGAATCCACCTTGGCTCAGGCCTTTGTGTGTGGAGTTTGTATGTTCTCTGTGTCTGTGTGGGGTTTTTTTTTTCCAGGTACTTCAGTTTCCCCCCACAGTCCAGAGACATGCGGTTTTGGTGATTCTAAATTGCCCATAAGTGTGAGTGTGACTGGTTGTCTGTGTCTCTGTGTTGGCCCTGTGACCGGCTGGCAACCTGTACAGGGTGTACCCTGCCTCTCGCCCTATGACAGCTGGGATAGGCTCCCCCACCCCCCATGACCCTGAACAGGATAAGCAGAAGAGGATGGATGGATGGATGGCTGGAGTGAAAATGAACATAAACTGATCTGAACGTTGACATGTTAGATTAATATGACCAACTCGATTTAACATGTATTTATTATGGAAGATTTCACTTCTACCCAGACATAGTCTCTGTGTAGGCGTGTGTAGAAACACCGTCGGATCTGCTGGCCTCTGAGCAGCACTGGTGGAGCAGTGGTGTTGATGAGGGGGGGGACCTGGGTCTGATCCATTGATTTTTCTAGTCACAGACTCGCTTCTCTAACCTTCAACCACAGCAGTCTGATATGATCTGACATCTTACAGGCTAAAGTCATAATTTATTTAGACTGTTGTCCAATATTAATTCTCCTGTTTGTGGTTTGCTAAATGCAGAAGGAAATATTTGTCTCTTTGGCTCCTAAATGATCTCCTTTGTTTATCAGTAGTTTTCGCTCTACCATTTGCTACACACAAGTATATGTAGGTTATACAATACACTACCTGCTGGTTGAAAATTTGGGAAAGTGAGCCAAGTGGTGCCAGGTACAACAAACCCCACCCCCGGCAGATGTTTCACTTGATTTGAATGTTGTCAGTCTGTCAAGTGTCACTCTCCAAACACTAAATCACAGAGATAATACACAGGTCGTATTGTCCGTACCCATAATTTTCCTTTGACCTTTACCTTGAGGTCAAGGTCACGACATTCTAACTCGTCTGAGATTTTTACTAGATGCACCAATGGTGCTTGATCCGGTATCTGTTTTGGATCCGTCCTGCTGTGCAAGTGGACTCCGACCTGGACACGGTTTGCTGATTGTTATGTAGCCTACAATAGGCCTACCTTTGGGTGGGTCCATTTCTGGCAGACTCAGAGACTGACTGAGGTTTTCAGTGGGAAATGTGTTAAGGTTCACACACCATTGTTTGACTTCATTTAATGACTGACTCTCAGTCAACATGAAATGTTCAGAACACAGATTGTCTGCAGCTGCATTTTAAAACTCATATTAAAATACACTGAGTTTGGTTTTAGAGTCTTAAAATAATTTCAGCCCCATCTTCACTCACTTCAGTTTTTCCATCAGTGTGACTTTAGGTCCATTCTTTAGGCCAGGGGTATTCAACTCCAGGCTTCGAGGGCCGGTGTCCTGCAGGTTTTAGATGTGTCCCTGATCCAACACACCTGAATCAAATGGCTGAATTGCCTCCTCAGTAAGCAGTCAAGTTCTCCAGAGTCCTGCTAATGACTTCTATATTTGACTCAGGTGTGTTGAAGCAGAGACTCATCTAAAACCTGCAGGACACCGGCCCTCGAGGCCTGGAGTTGAATACCCCTGCTTTAGGCCATGGCTGTTTTTATTGTTATCAGTGGCCCTTGTCTATTCCTGTCAGTTTTCCCTCCTCAGTAATTGTCTGCTGTCCTCATTAATGTCACCTGTGTTTTCTTTCACAATCTGCTAATTTATTCATTATTCTGAGTCTAATCAGTTCCTCACTTTACCCTTTACCCCCTCTTGCTTCCCTTTGTTGTCTGTTCATTCGTCTTGTTCCTGCGGTTGTTAAAAGTTAGAGTGCTCTTCAGTTCAGTTTAGTTTATTTTGTTTTTGTCACACAAACAATTGCAACATCATAAATGTTCATCTGACAATCAGTGAGACCAAAACAGGAAGAAGCAAATGCTTGTATGTCTAACTCAAAATTTACATCTGTCCACAAGTTACCTTTTATATAAGAAAAGAAAATACAGAAAAAGAGACCTTTTGTGACCTTCATCCTAAAGGACATATGCATTCAGTCAAACTGAGTCAAATACATTGTGAGATTTTCTTTTTGAAAAATAATGAATTACATGTTTTCATATCTGGGTTAACAATATTTCACAACTGAGTTCCAACAGACAGTCATCTGTTTTAATCTTTTTCTGGCATTAGATACAATAAACTCACATTCATCTCTTAGGCTGTATTTAGTTTCCTCAAGTACAACATATTTTTGTACACCGTATTTGAAAAATTTTATAATAAACTGTCTTAAAATTCATAAGACTAGATTTTAGAAATAATTTTTGTGTTCATAATAGCCTGCCTTATTTATGTATATGACTAAGAGTTTGAAAGTAGACCCCACAGTTCTACACAATAAGTCATATATGGAAGTATCGGTGTGCAGTACATTATAAGTAGGCAAATTATTAATTTTACACAAAGTACCAAGTGTCTTTGAGATTTTTACCTTTGTGTAATTACTATGCTGCTTCCATGTTAGCCTGCTGTCGAGTACAACCCCTAAAATCAATAGTCTTCCATTTTCAACATCACTGATTTTAAGTTTCATCTCTTTAAGTACCTCTTTTTTTTTTCTCCAAATACCATAAAAAGTTAATTTAGATTTTTGCCAGAAGAAACTATTTTTGTCATCTGAAAACATAATAGATCCAATTAAATTAGAAATATTATAAATATCATTTATAAAGATAATAAAGAATTTTGGACCAATCACAGAACCTTGTGGTATTCCTCATGTTATAGTCTTAAATAATTTTTTTTTACCCAAGTACCCACAGTGATGCAGACAACTTTTTACCCACATTTCCATTGTTCTTCCTTGTGTATTTTTTGTTTCCTCTTAGTTACCTTCATTGTGTAAGACCTTTTTGCTCCCCACCTTATTGACTCACTTCTTCCATTTCTGTGCATGAATGCCTGTTTTTTATCTTGGATTTTGACTTTTACTCTACCTGTAAGCTACAGTTACAAGTGGTGACACGTTGCTACAAACCTTTACAAAATTCACAATTTGAATTTCATACAATTAGCACCGCACAGAAGGCACCTGCTGCAAATATCCCTGTTGTTAGGGGAGCTGATATTAAATCTGAAGATGAACCGACAGATAATCAGGAATGACTCAGTCAAAATACAAGCTGTCGGCTCGCTCAGTGTCTTTGCACTAAGGATCTGCAGCTTGCCAAAGGATTTGGTCCTGTCAGATAATTCAGTCTGTTCATGGGCGCGCTCATTAGCAAACGAGCGGAATGACAGACACCACGCATTATGTTGCATATGTTCTTCTATAGTTGTATGCAGTTATAGTTATGGTGGGGTGTGTGTGTGTAATTATTAACAATTGGAAAGAAAAGTCTTACCTTTTCCTACTATTACCATAGTCCTGTACTGTGAGCTATTGAAAGGGAAAAGCAGTACTCATTTACTTCTCCACAGACACTGCACAAGCTGGTGTGTGTGTGTGTGTGTGGATTTCTAACAAGTAACCTATCACGAGCCTGTTTCTCCATTCTGTAGGAAAACTCTACATTGTTCACTGCCACAAGGGCCAGAAAGGAACTACATGCTGTGTTTTCCTAGACACTTTGTAATGCATTTTTCACAAAGGTCTAAATGCTGTTTCAGGAGCTTTTCTTTGCTGATGCCAAAAATGGATGGAAATGCTGAATACCGGGTTCGGCATTCAGTTAATTTCGTATTGAATTTCAGGTGATGTTCCTCTTTGAAACGATTCCTCTCAGGCGGCAGGAAAAGATCCCACTAACACTTTCAGCTTGTTGTTGTCATAAGACTGTCGTCTCAGATACAACGAATGCAGTTTTGCCAGTATATAAAGGTAAGGGTGGATGTGATTCCCTGACAGAGATTGAAAAATGTTTGAAATTGAAAATCTGTTAAGAGCAGAAGGCTTTGACATGAATGCACTTGTTTGGATTTTTGCCCTGATTTTGAGGTTTGCATTTACTAAAGTGATTATTTTATGTATTTTTGTTATGTTTAGGATTGTCTAGTGCTCGTGAATCAATCTCCTGACCCAAGTTACTTTAACCTTAAAAAACGAAGGTTTGATTGAACTTTGTTTCGACTACATTGGATATTGAGATGTGAGTTAGGCTCTGACAGCCATAGGACTGATAAAAACAATCTTCACGAATATCTGACAGGACTGACGGGATCATTGCACTTGAAATTACACTTGACATAAAAGCAAGTAATTTAAGTATTATTTAATATAAAGTGACTGACACTGTCATGTAATCAGTGTTATGTGTAACATGTTCAAAGTAAATGCTTTGCTGTACTGGATCACAGGTTTTTAACTCATCTGGCCGAAGGGCTGTTAGTCCCTCCGGAGTTCATCACCCCTTCAAGAGTTTTGTTCAGATTTTCATGAAACCTGCAGGCAGAGATCATCTACTGAGTCTTCACCCAAATAGTGCTCAAGGTCACATTTGTCAGTTTACTGGCAATAAACTGTGAATTGTGATGGATCGTCAACCGGCTGAGCTACATCATTGATATTCTGGTTCTGTAATGTAGTAATTCAGTAATTGCATCACAGTTATTAATCAGACACTAAGCTACATAAGTTCTTCATTTGTCCACATGATTGGAAAGATAGAAAAAAAATTCCAGCTTACCTTTTTATGCACATTGCACAACAACTGCTTGATGGTAGTTCATGTGGAAGAGAAGACAAAAATGTCAGTGATTCAGGACTATTGTGGAGTGACGATTATGGCGAATTTAAGATTCAATAATTTATTGCCATCTCAACTAGTCGATAGGAATTTGTTTCGGTTAAGACCCACGCATCGTAAAAACATACACACAATATGATACAATAAAATGAATCAATAAATACTAAGTAAAAGATCATATAAAGTCATAACACACACAACAATTGACAGCATGTTATTAGGACTTATATAAAAATGTAATAATGTTCACTGCAAGAAGGAAGAAGAAAGCCGCCTTTGTGCAGATTCAAAGAAGCAAAAGTGAAACGCTGGCACACACTTAAAAGGGAATGGAAAGCAAAGCGCGAGCTCGCTCAAGAAGCAACAGTATACCACTGCAAAAATGACCTCAAAATAGTATATAATGCTAACACAGAGGTAGCACTCAGTGGCACCCAGAGTGATGCAGCCAAACAGCTGATTTGGCTTCATTTTTACAGGTACTAAAGGCAGAGATGAGCAGGCTTGTGGCATCGCACATGTTCTCAGAGTAGAATCACTGTCACCACATTTTTCTGTGCTCTGTGGGCTTTTTGCTACCAACTATGTGTTAATGCTTAAACAGCCTACTAAAAGAAAGATCCATTAGTATGCCCTCCTTATTAAGAGAGGGATTTCTGCAAATTACACAAGCGGTATTACAGAGTAACATAAGATTTAATGTAACAGGTTACTTTCCACAGGGAGTAAATAAGAAAAATAATGCATAACTTTTTGGAAATGATACTGATAGCAGACTAAACAATTTTTTTTCGAGCAACAACACCAATGCTTCATATACAGCAGTAACACTGGGCATTCCTACCTTCTTAAAGTGAGAATTCATATCATTCATTGGTGGAACTGCTATTAAAATCATGACAGTGGATACCTTTTTTTTTTGTCTTTTTTTTTTGTCTTTTTTTTTTTTTTAAGAATCATAAGCCCATAAATAAGTTTTGGGAGCCACTGGTTTCATATAATACACTGTAAAAGCTAAAACCACTGTCTTGTGCAACACAGTATACGAGTGCCATTTAATAATATGATGTGGAATAACAACGCAACCTGCTCAGGTACCATATCTGTATTTTCTTTTCTTTTAGTAGTTTATTTATTCTATTCTATTTTGTAAATGCACAACTGTACATGTTTCTATTTTTTTGCCACATGCACTGATTGAACCTCAGAAACTGAATATCGTTCCTCATGTTTTTCATGAGAAGAATGACAGCAAAGCTTTTTGAATCCTTTTAAATGAAGGCGAGCACAAAACTGCAGCATTCTCTTGTGGATGTGGTGAAGTATGATGATGAAGTAGCACATAACTGAAATGAGGTAAAGCACAAAGACCTTTTAAATTAGAAAGTTGAGTACTGTCAAGTGTTAAGTACAGTACTTGATTCTATTATTTACTTTTGACCTTCGTTTGAGTGGACCCATTAATGGAAGGCCTTTAAGTCTTTTCATCTTCAGTGCTCGAAAAAGTCACTACAGCTGACCAGCATGAAAGAAAAAGGACGTCCTTTAACATGAGAGATGCATGCCACACACACAGGGTGGTATCCCAGGGTGCACACATGTTACTGATATCCAAAATAAAACAGCAAGTTGCACAGACACAACAGGTAACAGTTTAGATTCCTGCCCCCCAAAAATCTGCATTTTCTTTAGTTGTCTATAGACCGAAATACATCAAGTGACGCTATAACTGTGACTAAGAAGCTGGCATCCTCAAAGGAGGAAATGCAACCTACTGATGTGGGTGCACATTTATATTTATCACCTATAAATGTAATCTGTGATGATGCTTTGCTCTTTTAATCTGAGCTAGGAGAAATGTGAATAACCCAAAGGAGGTTTTGTCAGTTTTATTACGTCTTAAAAGATGTCCAAAACAGGCATTTAAAATAGATTCTCAATGAAAACAGAGTATAAGAAAGTGGCAACCGATGAGAGCCACATGTGCAGACTATTCATGCTCCCCGATGAGTCACACAGGTGACAAAGAGCGTCTTAAGCGTCAGGTGCTATTTCAGGGAGATGCTAAAGCTGCTGTTGCTCGCAGTCACGCACAGACACACAGCGGTTGCTGTAGTGCGCGCTGAGTTGGAAACAATAAGACAACAATTAGATTAACCCAGTACCTGCACGTGAGAGAGTGTAAAGCTACATGGTGAAAAGAAACTTTCTGCAGAACATTTTAAATTGTTTGTTTCTTCAAATGGCAGCTTTAATTGCATTGGGGGTTGAATCGTTCAAATGAATCAGGAAATGAAGCTTTGTTAAAGGTGTGGAGGTGTGACATTTAAAAGGGTGCGGGACCCATAGATTTAAATTCGCAGCTCTGCTCAGGCGCCGATGACATTTACTGCACATAAAACTGCAAGTGGAGGGCATAAAGTAAGTAAAGTGATCAAAATTAGGACAAAATGATTTGAGGTTGAAGGAGATGGATGTGAGCATTGGCTGAGGGATGTGACTGTGGCAGCCAGTGCTCTGTGAGTGTGTGTTAGTGTGTTTCTAAAAGTTCCAGCATCAATATTTTACTGCTACTTACTTCACACAGTGTGGGGCCTCCCTAACAGACCTTAAACACATGCATACTCAGTTCTTAGATGGCGCTTTTACACACTTCTTGTCTGTTACATTTTCTGTGTTATGTATTTTTTACCACATTACCTTTTTTAACTCTTGGGAAGAACATGATTTTCTTTATGCGAAGTACACATGTGCTTTAGGGGAAACATCTGATTCATAGTGTCTCAGTTGGACGTGTGGAGGTGTAGCACAGTAGCTGAAGACCCAAAAGGCAAGCGACAGAGTGCTGAAATAAAAAGTTTGAGTGCATCCAATGCAGGACTGTGAACTTAGTGTGTATAGGAACTAGACACTGGAGTTCAAATGGAGCATCAGAAGAGAGGTGACCGCTGTACCTGCCAGATGGGCACTAACAGCAGGGAGACAATCAAATTTCAGGACAGGTAATTTCCGCCCCGTCCCCGCCTTTACGCTGTCAGTGTAGACACTCACTGGTCACTTTATTAGGTTCAAGTTGCTAGGACTGGGTTGGAACCTTTTTTGCATTCAGAACATTCCTCGGAGATTAAGATCCATATTGGCATGATAGCTGCTGCAGACCCATGATGCAAATCCCCTGTTTCACCTCATTTCAAAGGTGCTCTATTAGATTGTGGTCTGGTGACTGTGGAGGACATTTGAGCACAGTTAACTCAAGAAGCCAATTCGAGATTATCTGAGCATTGTGACATGGTGCATTATCCTGCTGGAAGCAGCCATCAGAAGATGGGTACACTGTGGTCATAACGGGATGGACATGGTCAGCAGCAATACTCAGGTGGGCTGTGGTGTTTAAATGATGCTCAGTTGGTACTAAGGGGCTGAAAGTGTGCCTAGAAAATATCCCCCACACCATTACACCGCCAGCAGCAGCCTGAACCATTGATCCAAGGCAAGATTCAATCCATGCTTTCATGTTCTTTACACCAAATTTTGACCCCACCGTCCAAATCTCACACCAGAAATCGAGACTCATCAGACCAGGCAACTTTTTTCTAATTTTCTGTTGTCCAGTTTTTTAACGCCTGTGTGAACTGTACTATCAGTTTCTTGTTCTTATTCGACAGGAGTGGCACCCGGTGTGGTCTTCTGCTGCTTTAGCCCAAGGTTCTGCATCAAGGTTCAACTTGTTGTGTGTTCGGAGATTTTATTCTGCATACCTTGGTTGTGGTTATTTGAGCGACCTTTGGCTTCATATCAGATTAAAGCAGGCTGGCCATTCTCCTCTGACATCAACAAGACATTTTCTTCCAGAGAATTGCCGCTCAGTGGATGTTTTTTCTTTTTCAGGCCATTTTCTGTAAACCCTGGAGATGGTTGAGTGGATCAGCAGTTTCTGAAATGCTCAGACCAGCCCAACCAACAATCATGTCATTATTCAAAGTCACTTAAATCACCATCCTTCATCATTCTGATTCTCAGTTTGAACTTTAGCAGGTCATCTTGACCATGTCTGCGTGTCTAAATTCACTGAGTTGCTGCCATATGATTGGCTCACTAAATATTTGCATCAACGAGCAGTTGAACAGGTGTACCTAATGAAGTGACCCATGAGTATAAGTCAGATGGCAGCATAGTGATATAAGTGGTCATTGTAGTTAAAGGTGTAATGAAAACAAAGGTGAAGTAGATCCTAGTGAAAGAAACAGGTGATATTATATAAATCAAAGAGCATGACCATAGGGGCATCCGTTTTTGTGCCTAGTATTGAGGAATATTCAGACTCTACCAACAGAATGATTTTGTATCTGAGACAGTGAAATTGTCTCCTAGGATTACAAACTGGGCTTGGGACCAATTTAATGAGCCTGAGGTTTTGCTGTTCCAAATCACAGCCTACCACTGATTTGACTGTAGCCGAGGCGTACAGTTCCACCAGCCCGAAATAGCCTTGTGATGATGCCTAATCTCCAGAGTCCTTCATTCCAGTCACACACAGCCATGTGAAAGCAAGTGATCAAGTATTCTCTTGCATCAAAGTTGCATAATGAGGACGTGTTTTAAATGATATTCCGCTGTAGACCCAATCAGAGCTGAAAGCAAAACTAAAATAAGGCTGTTATTATTCTGTAGTTATTAGATATGCATTCCATATGAAGACTTTCTCCTCTATGGCCTTGTGGGATTTTCATGGCTTTGTATTGCCTCCCACTGTGCTCTCATCTGCACAATAATTTGCCATTGTTCGGTCCTGTTCATGATTATGCTGTCAGCACTGTGTGCCGATTTGTTCAGATTCAAAGATTGGCATTCATTCGGGTCTCACGCACTCTTCAAAAATGACAGAGGAGACGGATGAGAAGAAATTAATCTTCATCACCTGATTCTATTGTTTGATCCAAGTTTCATCACTTCTAGTTAATCATCTTTTCTTTCATCATCTTCATTCTTTCATCACTTTAAATTATAATGAGAGTTGTCTGTGAGAAGGCTGCATTTTGAATGTAAATGGATCCCTTGTGCCTTTGTCTCGTGCTCTAAATCAAGCTACAGGGTGTGACAGAAATCCTGCTGTGGTATAATCATTGACTGTATATAAAAGATGGACACAGCCACCATGATGTCACCTCTTGGTTAGGGAAGTTTTGTCTTGACACCTTGAGTTGAGGATTTTGTCCATCTTTGTTAAAACAGGGTGCATCTGAGCTGCATGCTGCTGGTAGTCACGGCCTAAGACAAACTGATCCTTCACAAAATGAACATCATGTTTTATTAAAGAAGACTGAATAAGAAACTGAGCGACTGAGACCAAAAACCCATCAATAGCGTCTTTGCTGAGATATTAAATGAAGTGAAATTAGTTTTCCTCAGGCGCAATTTATACCATTTTCTCCCATCTCTATAGTTAAATAATTGTAAAACTGATTGTACGCTAGACTTCAGAAGTATATATTTTTATCCAGTGGTCGGTGTGATCAAAATAAAAGGATAATATCAGGTAAAATTGAGGGTTTCAGTAATTTATTCATGTTATTGAAAAACTTCAGTCACATTTTCCATACTTACTTGCTTATAGTGACAAATTCCCAGAGAATTAATTACCAAGTCTATAGTTCCCCACCACTCTGTGGCATATTTTGTGTGTTAGGCCTTTAGCCGAAGAGGTTTTCTAAATGCTGGCCAGTGCTGATCAACTTAACAAATCCACAGAACTACCTCTAACTTGGAAGACATTGCCCAAAATAACCCATAATTGCAGTTTACCGAGTTCTTCAAAAAGCTGCTAATGAAAAGCAACAAAGAAACGATTGCAGAAAATTCTTCAGATGGGCAAGTAAATGTCCGGATCCTAAGGGACACTATAACTTTGAACAAAGTCAGATATATACTATAGTTTAAATAAGATACCTAAAAATAAATAAAATAAAATGCAACACAAAAACTGGGAAGAGTTGGATGCAGTTCTCAGATTTACTGTAAATTCAGCAAAACGTAGCAAACTGCAGCTGGTTCATAAACACAGAGTGCATCCCTTTTTATACAGTTTTTCCCCACCTGGGTGTTTTCTTCGGTATTGGCGGCTGTTTCTGCAGACGCAGGGAATTTTCAGCCTTTGATGGAAGGCGAGGTGTCCCTCTCCTTATTTAGCCCAGACCGCCTTGTCGACATTGTTGGCCCGGCAGTGCACAATCTCACCAACTGCATGCGCCCGGAGTCCGATAAACTGTAGAAAACTACATATGCCCCCTGATAATGAGATGCTCTCTAGCAACCACAGCAGCTCACTCTTCTAAAACTGGCGCACTGAAATTAAATTATTAGTTATAAGTTATTTTACCATCTTTCAGTTTAATGTTTTGGTTTTATGATTTTCTGCTACACTGTTTGATACATCAGGCAGCAGATTTCAGCAAAAAATAAAACTTCTGTACTCAACATGCCCACCACCTAAGAGCAAGCAGGCAGAGCTGCCGATTAGAAAGTCTCCTTTTAACAGTGCTAAAAGGAGAGACGATAATAGACGGGCACTGTCATGTACAGGAAACTGTCTGCTCACTTATTTCCCATTATGTTGTGATTTTTCTCATTTAAATTGTTTAACCTCTTGATCACAAGCAGTATCCAAAATAATTAAGCCTCCTCTGATGATATGCTGTCAGATGATCAAAGTTTTGGAGGAGGAGCGGATTAGATAACACCATTGATTTAAGATATTAAGTTTTTATCATTTTGTTGCTTTTGCTAATGTTAAACTAATTCATAAATGCCTTCATAAACAGTCTCCACTGGTGATCTGTGGTTCCTCTAAGAGTTTTGGGGTCAGTAAAATGTGGAGTATCCGATGCAAACAGCAACATGCTGTTACACAAAAGCCAAGCAGCTTTTACTGTTCCAAGTATCAACAAGTGCAGATTGTGTTTCTTCATAACCTCGTGTCTGTGTTTTAAATGCCCATCCAGGGAGCCTAAGCTATAAATGCTGTGGTACATGGCATGGTTCAAGTTACATGCTTTAGCCTGTAATAATAAAAATTTTAAAAAGCCTAAGCATATAAAATAAATACGTTCTTATACTGCTACACGGTTATTCTGTGTCCTGATTTTTGCCCTCATTTTCCTTTGCAGGGTTCTGGGGTAGAATGAGGCTCCAGGCAGAAAATAGAAAGATACAGCTCTATTTTAGGGTTATATTTTGAAGTGTTTTTGGTACATTTTCAGCTTTTTGTAGCATTTGCAGCATCTGTCAGACTTTTTCAAACCTTTATGCTATGGAGAGCCAGTTTGTGTGGTGTGTTTGAACCAGTTAATTTGGTATAAAGAATCATAGAAATTATTTACCCTTTTTTTTCATATGCATCTTTGTGTTGTTCAGTATTCACTTTCTTAGTGAGGTGAGTCGACAATTGGAACATTTGTCATAATTACAGTAATGAGAAACTTTCCATGCTCTAAGCAGAGAGTGAAATGTAAGAAGTCATGAAGCATTACAGATGAATTACTGTGATTTTTTTTTTCTTTTTCTTTTCACTCTTTCTTCTATTCAGATACATTTCTCTGAAGTCCCATTCATTTTTATGGGACTATGTCACAGTTGTCTGTGTTTTTATCCTCCATTACAAACTCCATCCTCCTGTGTAATGAATAACGGTGGCGAATTTTATTTGACATTATAGCAATTTCCCTGAGCTCTAATTGTCCTTGGAAACTGGCAATCATTGCTCAGTATAACAGGAACCATTCCCCATTCATCAGCAGGCATAATGAGCTTTATTGTGGTGACAATTGCAAGAGCTCTTTCTCTGCTGACTGTCAAGGACAATGAAAATGTTTGAAGTATTTTTAGAAATTTGTAAAGATGAATGCAGTTAATGTAATGTCGAACAAAGGAGAGAGAGGGAGGCGAGTTCTGGATCCGCACCACAACTGAGGAAGTGCTGCACAGATCTGAAGGTTTGGACAAGTGTGATACCATTCTCAGAGGTGATGGCCAATTTCAGTCTCTTTATTGGATGAAACTTTTCTGGTTTCAGTGCCACATAATGACACGTCCCGCTCCTGTTTTGCTTGTTGGTGGAAATGTATGTAGTTCTCTTGCTTTGGTCCATTCTAAAATGCATCAACTGATCCAGTGACATGAAATTTGGTACGGACATCCCTATGCACCCGTAGATGAATTGTAATCACTTTAATTTTTTTTTTTTTTTAACTGTTTCAAATTTGATCCATAGCTACAATGTTGCTGTATAACCTATGCTGCAGACATGCACCTTCTTAGAAATGTAACCCAGGAGGCATCCTAGTCAGCTGCCTGAACCATCTCAACTGGCTCCTTTTGATGTGGAAGACAGGCGGCTCTGCTTTGAGCCCCTACCTAATGGCTACACTCCTCACCCTATCTCTAAGGGAGAGGCCAGCGACCCTTCGGAGGAAGCTAATTTCTGCCGCTTGTATTCGCGATCTCGTTCTTTTGGTCACTACCCAAAGCTCGTCACCGTAGGTGAGGGTAGGGACGTAGATTGACCAGTAAATTGACAGCTTTGCTTTCACACTCAGCTCCCTCTTTACCACAACGGACCGGTGCAGCGTCCGCATCACTGCAGACGCAGCCCTGATCCCTCTGTCAATCTCCCACTCCCTGCACATCCTCATAAATAATAATTTAAAAAATTACTATTTAATTATAATGAACTTTTTCTAACATTATACACTGTTTCTGTTTTCATAGCTGACAATCTGTGTATAGACGGAATCATTTCTCTCCTTCCCACATTTCAATTAAAATCACTGTTGTATAAAGTGATCAGCTTACAGGAAACGATGACACATGGAGCCATTTCATGACTATACATCAAGGCTAGCTTTAATTTAGCAAACATCACCTTATAGTAATATTCCCATTAGGTTCTCTTTGTTTGATGCTAAACATCATGGCTGCAAAACATTGGTATAATAGCACTGCCGTGGCTTTTAGATGTTTTTGAACTGTGGTTTGGAAGCTCGACCTTCAGTTATTAAACAAATTTTAAATGATAAAAACCTTTATAAAGATTTTCTCTAACCTCTTCCACCCTGGACGCCCGTGCTTAAAATATACAACCAGCAAGGTTGCCAGGTGTGGCACGTTCACTGAAGCGGTAGCTGCAGAATTTTTTCATGCCTCAATTCTGCTGTTTCAGATTTGTTAGATCTGTAGGTGGGAGTATTTAGAATATGTTCAGTAACCTCATTGGTTACTGGTTTATTATAAAGCTGTTGTGATTAGCCTGAAGTAAAGTTGTCAGTATTTGCTGGAGTTTTTCAATTCTCATACTGGTCTGGTGGTAAGGTTAAGCTGTTGTGTTTCTTACTCGTAGAGCCCACGGTTGTTGGTGTTGGCCTTCAGTTTAGCAGCTGTTGCTAAATTTGAGGATTTTTTTTTAAATCAGTACTTAGTACTCAGTCAGTCAGTACTTTAGTAGTCAGTGGAAAAATAACTTTCTCTTTGATCGTTGACAGTTTTTAACAAGACTTTGTCTGAATTATGAATAATTTCTGCCCTGAATGGTCTCAGATATCCCATTACTTGCATGACTCAGAATCTTTGTTGATGTAATTGTGAATACTGATTAAATTTAACTTCCACCGTCTATTAAAACATGCACAACTTGCACGCTGTTTCACCTCATGTGAATCACTCATCCGACGGGCTCAAATGGGTTCACCTTTGTGAATCTTCAGGCACAGAAATCCAAGGTCTTGAGCTCACTTTGGCTTTCATAATGTTCTGTTGTTTTGACAGTGCTGTGTTATTGATGGGTCTCCACAGGAGCTGGAGCAGCAGTTTGAGAGGGAGCGCCTGTCACTGGAGGAGCAGAAGACGCTGCTCAGGAAGCAGCTGGATGAGCTGAGGGAGGAGCTGACGTCCAAACTCAGTGCAGCCAATGAGGAGGTGCGACATGCTGGCATTGTTACCCGATCCACTGTGTGCTGATTGATCAATAAATCATGAGTTAAAGCCTGCAAACCATATATTATGTTATAGTTTTAACAAGCTGTTCAGCAGTCATTCAGAAAATTAATATCTGTAAGGTTCAAATCTTATTCTTTATTCTTCTTTATTCTATTCTATAAATCAGCAGTCAAAATCAAATCAAGCGTCCTTCAGCAGATGCAGTTTCCTTAATTTTTAATTCCCTTGTAAAAATAAAAGAACAGTTTGTCCACACTGAGATTAAAAGAAACGAAACAACAGCTTTCAAGTTGGGGGGCAGTTTTGTCAGTTTTTGAAAGTTGAAGAAACCTGAATCTGAGCTCCTCAGAAATATCTGTGCCCTGAATGTTAAATAGGATTCGCTATTCCAGTCATATTACCCCCTTGAAAAATGAGTTGAGGATCACTTCTAAGAGTACAGCTTCCATCTCTCTTAAGGACGACAGTAAAATGTGTAAAAATTAAGCGTGCAGAAAAACAGACCTTATAAACCAAAGCCGAGCCTGAGGGTTTTAGTTGCAAAATAGCCCAAATGTAGCCAAGAAGGTAATTGTCTTCAAGCTTTCTTTTTGTATAGAACTTTAGACCCTCAGCTTAAGTTCTCATTATTTTTGAACCCGACTGCACCTGAGCAGCTCCGTTCTGCTCCGCTGCGAAACAATGTAAGATTTTTGTACTTGCGTAATAAAAAGCTGAACAGGAAAGAATAAAGATGAGTTTAACTCAAGTGATGATGAATAGATTGAATTGCGTGCATGTTCAAACACTCTGAATTGCTGGAAAAACAAAAAGGAGAGAAAGAAGCGTGCAACCAAAAAGATTATTTTAATCCAGTCAGGCACCAGTGGCCCGGGTAATAAATGCTGAGTTTTCATTTCAGTGAAAACAATGGTTTCCTCTGTATAAATCTGCTGCCACAGTTTGTTGTTGTTTTTGGGTACTTTATGCACACATTTGCCAAACTATGCTTCAAACATTGAGGGAAATTAATATGTGATGCATTGCAAAACCATGTTGCCACGTTGGCAGAAAAGTATATGGGTCTAGCTCATTTAAAAATCAGAAATGGAAACGGTTATTGAATGCATTTTTGATGGAAATTCCACCTCACTGAGCCCAAAATGCTGATGTAGTTTCAAGGTTGCTGCCACACTGAGTTACAGCCTGAAGTGGAACAGAGAAGAGGTTATGGATAGAGTTTATTCTCTCCGTCCCACTCGGGCTGTCTGTCCTCCTCCCTGCAGGTGTCTCGGCTGCAGCAAGAAGTGCAGCAGGGGGAAAAGGACATTAAAACAGCCGAGGGGCAGATCTCCACGCTGAAGGAGGCGCAGGACAAGCTGCTGGAGGAGCTGGACGCTACCAGGGCCCGACTGAGAGAGACCAGCAACCTGCTGACTGCACTGCAGGTCAGACAAACAGAAACACACATCAGCCCGGATGATAACCTTTACAATAATATAACCTCAAACCTTACCATATGCTTGAAGGAACAGTTCACCCCAAAATCAGATAAGTGTGTTTTTCCTCTGGCTTGTACTGCTATTAATCCATATAGACATATATTATCCCACAATGCCTTTGGGGGGAAAAAAAGCAGTCACTACCCAAACATCACATACAGCCATGCCTTGTGTTGTGGAAAAAGTGACAGATGAATGAGAATAACAAAAGCAGTGCAACACAAAATGAACACTTCCTGTATTTTAAAAAAAATGCATGTTGGTATTTAGTTTAGCTGATGTTTATATGTCAGGTTTTAATTGTGTAGTAGTAATGACATAATCACTGGTGCCAAGAAAATGGCCCAGTTATTGTCTAAAAGTGATATTTTCATTTAGCTAATGAGCTCACATAATCCTCTATATAGAGCTCCAATTACAGGGTGTGTGAAGGACTGAGGGAGTGAAACATTTGTGGCACAGTCTACTAGAAGTTCTGCAGCAGCAAACAAGCTCGTTTTTGGGCATGCAGCTTGACCATTGGCACCATCATTGAGAATGAAGTTCATTTAGATAAAGCTTCAAATTTGGTGTTTCAGGATGGTTGCTAAATTGCAAGATAGAGCAGGTTTATGAGACTCATAGCTTACTCGCATGCTTTACTTTAATTAAAAGCATATATCCCGTTCTGCCTTCTCTCGTACAGTCAGTCCACATAAAGCTAAGCTGGATAAGAAAAACAGTGCATTACAGTCCTACACGAAGGCTACCATACAGTCAACTCACAACAACCTGTTTACCAAGTCTGGTAGTGTGGAAGAATTTAATACAACTAAATGTATCCTAATGCAAAATATGTTCTTTGAAGACAGAAATCGTCTACTGGCGAATGCATGGGTCTCTCTCTGCACTCCGTAAAGATGTAGGATACTCGGTCTCCCACCTAAACTGAAATTATTCTGCCTCCAACTTTCCTGTTTGTTGCTTTCTTTGTTCAGTGGCTCTTTAGCTTGCAGGTGCTGTGAATGTGTGCCTGACAGGCACTTAGACAGGGTGCACGTCAGTGTGCAGACCACAGCCTCAGCTAAACAGGTCAAAAGTAACGGAGAACCTTAAGTGATATGCAGACAGGGTTTGAGTGTAACGTGTGATTTGACTGTGATGGTGCACTCAGGTCTGTCTGTTCTTCTCTCAGGGAGAGCTGGAGACCCAAAAGCGTCAGCATGAAGCCAAACTCATCACCACCAAAGAAGAAGAAAAACATAAGATGGATAAGATGGCTCTAGAGCTGGAGCTCAAATGGACTGAAACACTCAGGTAGGGGTGGGTGGGTGTGTGTGTGTGTGTGTGTGTGTGTGTGTGTGTATTTGAAAGGGAAAAAGACAACACTCATTGTCATTGTCTTTTAACAAAGACGGGGCATGAAATTAAGAATGGATGAGTAATTTCAGTATTTCCATTTCCTTATGTTCATTTCCTGTTGTTAGTAGATTAAACACACATAAAGAGACACACACACACACACACACAGGGTCATCCTGGTCCAACTACTGACCGTGACAGAGCATTAGCCTTGGTGGGCTCTCCAGCGTCTCAGCTCAATCCAGTGTTAAAGCCCCCAGCTCAAAGTCTCTGTTAACGTCCATAGACCTTTGAAGAGTGATTATTCGAAAACCTCACAGAATAAAATTGACTGTTTTCAGGTGTGAACTGATGTACTTTTCACACAGCCACTAAATGACTCTGTGAGAGTTCTTGTCAGCATTAAACACCCTGGAAATGGTTGTAATTTAAAAAAAAAAAATTTATTTCCTTTTGAGGCAAAAGTGACTCTTGAGCGTTGACGAGAGATGAATGTCTGGATAAATAAATAGTTACATCTCATCTACTTCTATCATTAATTCCTCTGATTGACTTTTAAGTTTTTTTTTACATCCCCTCAGTTTACTTCAGTCTAAAGTAGTGACTGATTTCATTTATACTTTGGAAAACAAGATATGGCTTCAAGTGTCACTTCCAATCACAGGTGTACAGGTGAGAGGATAAATGCACAGAATTAAGTCGTGTGCAGGGGCCGGTTGTTGAACCATGATAGTGTTTCTATTTGTGAGTTTTTGCTTTGAAAAGAGGCGCGCACACTCGCTTAAATCAATTATTAATTGATTAATTCTGTTTATGAGCTCCCCGTCTGCAGTTCCTGCACAAAAAGTATTGTGTTTATGACATATGACTCAGGGATTACTTGGAAATAAGGAGAAACACGAGAACACACAGTGGGCGGGAGTTGACGACTACAACGTAACAAAAACCTGAAGAACACACAGACAATATATGCACAAGGGGTAACGAGGGGACAGTGGTAACAGACAAGGGACGCAAAACTGAACACAAAGCACACAGAACAAGGGACTGGCAAAGTAAAAGAGGAAGTGTGTAAGCAAGGAAACAGAAACGCAGATTTGACAACACAAGGAGGCAGGCACACAAACACAGGGAACAAAACACATGCGAGAGCACAAAGGAAGGAACTGAACTAAGCATCGAAACTGGGAACACAATTAAATATATAACCAAAAAAACAGGGATCACAAAATTATAAAGCGTCAAAACCTCAAAAGTCTGCAGAACTCAAAAACAGCCGGTAGCCATCCCAAGATTAACCCCAGCTGTGTTTTTACGTTACATCTACACTGATTAGAATTATTAAACATAATTATTAAACTACTTGTCCACTGATGAACTGTTTCTCGTGGTGAACAGGCAGATGTGTCAACGACTCAGGCAATAACTTTGAGAGGGAACTGTTTTTAAGTCAGGTAGCAAAAGAAATCTAAGAGTAACCCTATATTAACTGCTATTAATACCAACACAACAATAACACAGTAATTATGCATAAACATAACTGAATAAATGTAAAATGAATGACTGCTGGAATGCAGCTTGACAATAAAAAAATGCAACGGGTAGATGAAAGCACATGAACAGTGGTAAGGTTGTAATAAATGAATTTTAAATCACTTTTTTACTTTAAGTTTTAAAATATATTCTTGTTTGTATGAAAAATAAATCAAATGAAAATTTGTGGACTTCTGTACGGTAATACAGACTCAGCCTAACTTTCAGTCCAGTCCTGGTACCTGACCATTTTTTAGAGGGCTGCTTGTTTTGTTAACACTGCCATATGAATCATTCAAGCATAAAAAGGCACTTAACTCAAGGGATGAGCCAATGTTGTGTCTCCTCATAACAAATTTATCAAAGAACCCATTTTAAATTATACCTTTAGGCACTTATCACAAAAACACATAATTTGCTCACATTTCTTTAGTTGAATCTATGAAAAATTCCCGATTTCACTGCCATAATTTTAGCTTATGTATTTTATTTTGCATTACGCATACTTTTTTGTGTCATTAGGACATTTATTTTGGAAATTTCTTGGTAGAGACTAATATGCAGGATGTTGGTTCTTCTGGGGCACCTGAAAGAGATGTACCCCCCTGGTGAAGCATGAACAGCATAGCAAGCGGCAGCAGGAAAGGCTGATTTAAGTCAAAAGAGTTTGAGTGCTTAAAATTATTTGTACGGACCTCATTTCTACCTCTAAGCGAGTGTCAGCCAACGAGTTTCACGGCGGTGGACTATTGTCATAAAGATGTTGCTGTAACAATAGCAACTGTAAGCTTCTACTTCCCACATTAAAGCCGACTTCATCCCATCAGTAAAAGAACTCTTTATTAACATTAAGAAGAGGTGGAAGTGCTACCCAACATAAAAGTTTAACACTGCCCTCACTCCCCTCTGCTACCCAGGACACTAGACACCTTACTTTACTTATTTATTACTTATTTTACAACCACTGCATTGCTGCTGCCAGTTACTGTATATGGTTAGTTGGTTAATTCAATTCAATTTTATTTATATAGTCCAAATCACAATAAATAGTCACCTCAAAGCACTTTATATTGTAAAGACCCTACAGTAATTACAGAGAAAACCCAACAGCCAAAACACCCCCTATGAGCAATCACTTGATGACAGTGGGAAGGAAAAACTCCCTTTTAACAGGAAGAAACCTCCAGCAGAGTCGGAGCTCAGGGAGGGGCAGTCATCTGTTGTGAGACAGGACAAAAAAACATACTGTGACACAGTTGGGTTGAGTTGAGGAAGCATTCAGGAGGCTACAAAAGTGAGCGCCTACACAGTGGAGGCTCTGCCATGATCCCCAGCATGGCTGCATTTCAGCCAGTCGTGTTGGAAATCTTGTCAAAATTGATGTAATTATGAACACATAAAAGTACCATGACATTTTGATTCATCATACAATACCATCTGGAAAGCATCTGATTTACAGTGGCTTCATTTTTCAGCATAATACTGATCCCAAACACACTGCTGTTGCAGTAAATGCATACACGGATAGAAAAACACACCATGAAACCCTGTCAGTCATGGATTGGCCTCCCCAGAGCTCAGACTAAAACATTATTTAAGCAGTGTGGGATCATCTTGACAGAAAACAGAACAAATGGCAGCCAACATCCAAAGGAGAGCTTTGAATGTCCTTCAAGAGGCCTGGAGAACACTTCCTGAAGATTATGTATAGAAATTACAAGGAAGCTGCCTCAGAGAGTTCAGGCTGTGTTGAAGAATAAAGGTGATCATACCAAGTACAGACTTTCAAGCTTGTTAGTGTGTGTGTGTGTGTGTGTGTGTGTGTGTGTGTGTGTTTACACGAATGTGCCCAAGACACGTTACTGAAAACCAAAAATGTCATCCTTCAACTGAGGACAGTGAATATCTGAGCAAAAGAAAATAAATGTATGGAAAAACTCACAGAAAATCCCACAACAGGTGAGTGAGCCAGGTAGGTTCACGCTGAACACTAGTGGTTCCAAGAACCCTGCAACTTCCCTGAATATTTTTTGAACTAAAGACAATAACAAACAGAATAAAGCTTCCAGCAGAAGTCAGGCACTTAAATTGTTAGACTAACAGGCTGATAAGATCTTCTCGTATGACCAGGACGAGCTAGCACGGCCTCGTCTGCGCTTTAGTCTCCTGATCCGTTGAACCTCTTCTGCTCATTTGGTAATCCAGAGAGCTCTTTCCATGATTACACTATCACAGACAAACCGCCTGTTTCCACAGTGAAGGGGGGATTAAAGCCAGCGTCCTTTATTCAGACGGCTCACTAACCACAGTGTACTCACCCCAACCACCAAATGAATAGATGTTCTCCAGGGAATAAAGAGCTCAGTGCACAGAGACAAAGGAAGGTGAATGGAAGCTAATGAAGAGCAGACTGAGAGGAGGAGAGCGACAAGTGCTCTGTAAAAATATGCTGTTCTATATTTATTTATTTTTACGCCTACAGTGTGTTCACCTTGTCTTTTAAGGCTGAATGTCACTGAGTCTGAGGTTTATAAGGAATTTAAGTGAATTCGCCACAGATAGTTTTCAGCGCAGCAGAAAGAAAATGAGAAAATGCATTTCCCATCAGGTCCAATAATTAACATCACATCAGAGCTGCCCTTACAAAATGTAACACAATTATCCCTTTTTGTTTTTGTCACTTTTCCTTTAAAATTCCTGCACACTGGAAGCACCGTACACTGAAAAAATATTAAGTAATGCAAAAGGTGAAATTAGCCAAGTGTTTGATGCTTTTGTGAAGTATCTGGTGGATGGAAGCGTGTGTTTGCAGTATACTCGTATTAAACAGAAAAATCATACTCCTGAGAAGGAATAAAAAGGAAAAAGTTGCCTGGAGAGAGGCTGCTGACAGATTTAGGTTGTGATGATTCTCAAGATAAGAGAAGAAAGATGCTCAAGGTTCCTGAGCAGGTTCAGTATTTTAACATCAATTCTTCTAAATTAAATGTAAGATTTGACACTTCTGTTGCCCTTCTGTTTTTGTGCTTCTTAAAACTCTTTTCTCACTGTTGATGGGGAACATCAGGACAATGTAAATGTATAGCGTGTGAATATTTTTGTTTTGCTCTTTCGCACCTTCACCGAGTCTTTGGGTGCTTTATGGGCTTCATTGTCTTAATTTATTCTCCACATGCGTGGGAGGCTTGAATTGTCATGACTTTGGTGTAGCTGTTTCTCATGATGCTCCTCAATACTAATTCTGTTCCAGTTTATCCCCTACACTCTTAAGAAATGGTGGTACAGTAAAAGCCCATGTCATGAATGGATGGATGTCAGGACGTAGTCTGTGATCATCACACAACAAGTATTTAATTACATTTATTTACTGCAGACATCTGCAGTAATGCTGTAACACTCTGTTGTGGTGAAAAGAGAGCTAAGTGTTGAGGCAAAGCTGTCAATTTACTGGTTGATCCTGCCCTCACCTATGGCCACGAGCTAGGGGTCATGACCGAAAGAACAAGACTGCAGATACAAGCAGAAGTGAGCTTCTTCCAATGAGCTCTCCCTTAGAGGGAGGGTGAGGAGCTTGGTCATTCAGGAGGGATAGAGCTGCTGTCCGAGGCTAGGCAGGCACACAAAACAGATTCTGCGATGGAGAACAAAAGAGATAAGCTTGTAGCTCAACTTAAAAGGAAGAAAACAGCTTCTTAACAAGGAGGCCTAGATCTTACTACTATTTATTGTAACGCAACAATCCAGCAGTGCAGGTGACTAGATTGCCAAATTGCTATATTCACTCACTCATCCAAATCATTGAGTTCAGGTGTTCCAGTCACTTCCATGGCCACAGGTGTATAAACCAAGCACCTAGGGCATACAGGCTGCTTCTGCCAACATTAGTGAAAGAATGGGTCGCATCTCAGGAGCTCAGTGAATTCAACGTGGCACCGTGATAGGATGCCACCTGTGCAACAAGTCCAGTCGTGAAATTTACTCACTGCTAAATCTTCCACAGTAAACTGTTGGTGGTATTGTAACAAAGTGGAAGTGATTGGGAACGACAGCAACTCAGTCACAGAGTGGTAGGCCACATGAAGGCGCATAGTTAACGGACGTCGCCAACTTCCTGCAGAGTCTGTCATTACAAAAAAAAAGGCAATTTAATAACTAACCTACTAAATTACGGCTCAGTTCAAGTTGCATTTGCCGCTTTTTCTGTTAGTTTGAAAAGGTGAACAGGTTTGATGGCATGAAAGCCTTTGAGCATTCACAATCACTAAAAAACAAAAACAAAACAAAAAGATTAGTGCAAAAGAGAGTGAGAGAAGTGAAGCAATACAAGAAAGTTAAGTAGAAAAATAGAAAATAAATTACTACTGGGCATGAAGACCTCTTTGGGCTGGTAGATCAAGGAAAAGACCAAAATATTAAACATTACGCGTGACCTTTCCACAAAGCAGGGGCATTAACTGATTAAACAAACTTGCAGGTTTGAGCGTGAAATGAAACTCAGAAATCAGCGGGGCTGGAAAGGGCTGCATGATATGAGGAAAATCTGCAAAATGAAATACCATTGTTCAATAAAGCGATTTTGTAAGATTTGTAATAATAAAAAGTATTGAAGTGTGCATATACTAATACAGATCCCCTCTGCTTTAATAGGTACAGTCACAAATAAAGAGAGAAGTCATTTTGAACCTTCTTTTATTGGACAACGCCAAGTGTTTGCATCCTGAGAGTTAACGCGTGTGATGTGAATAAAATTACTTATTTATTGCATTTCAAGCAGCACTTTACCACATATTTATTGCTCATATTTATATGATAGTGAAAATAGGATTTATTGAAGGACAATGCAGAAAAGTTTCTAAAGGAAAAGTATCTGAAAAATATTTACAGGAGTGGATGAAATAAATCAGTAAGTGAATTATGGTTTGTAATGTGAAAAGCTGTATTTCACATATCCCGGTAGAATTTTTTCCTGCGTCAGACTGGACTTTGGGATGGCCAACTGCTCATGTAAGCATGAGTGGCCTGCATATGCAGTACTGTGCAAAAGTTTTGAGCCACCCATCATTTCTTTATATTTTCCAAGGAAAATTCTAAATAGGTCCAGGTCCTGATTTTCACTCCGGTTCATGTGTAATTTGGCAGCCTTTTCTCCCTCTTTCCCTTCCATAAATTCTTATGGGCTTCTTGACACCCACATAGTTATGTCTGTGAGCACAGAAGCCCCACCCACCTGCTGTTCAACTCTTCTGTTTGTTAGGGACAGCCAATCAGGCAGAGGTTGAACTCAGGGCCTGCACCTGGTCAAGAATGAGGGTCATCAAAACTGTGTATTGTGCGCACTTGTTAGTAAGTGGCCATCCTCACATCTGTTAGAATCTATTTAGGGTGAGGGTTTGGTAATCATCTATCTTTTCCCCTTATTTGCCGCACTTATGTGGGAGAGCTAACCATAGCTATTGAATTTAATGCTAGAATCCATGACAAAAGACCAGCTGCCTGAAAAATGTTATACCTTATGAGCCATGTTATAAAGCTATATATTTCCATGCTGCTTTGTTGGGTTGCTGCAGTCACAGCAGACTTCATGCATGAGAAACTGAGAATATTTCTTTGGCCCTTTATTGTATCTTTTAACAGGCATGTCCTCCCAGAACCGTCCAGAAAGGTGCGAGTCTTCTGGTTGTTTGAATGTTACAGCAGAGTTTGTGTCAGATGCTTCCAGCAGGTTTTGTGTACAGTTGTGTTTGCGTTTGAGAATATGCTTCTAAACTCTGAACCTCTGCCTGTGCAGTGACACCGAGAAGGCAAATGGTAGGAGGACAGCTAATATTTAATTACCCTCATCATCATGTAATGTGTGCTGGCTGTTCTTCAGGGGATATTTTTATTAATGTGACGGCTAAACTAACTTTTTCTGTTCTTTCTTTCGGATTTTGTGAAGCTGCCCTTTCAGTGCTGAATAATAAACCATCATGCACTTATTTAAATGTCAGAAACATATTCAGATTTATATTTATACTGTTAATGTCACGCTAACTTTGCTTGACTGAGTTCAAATTTGCAGTTTCCATGCAGTTTCAAAAGTCCTTCAATCAGATTAGTACTACAGTCCAACTTCTCAAAATGAATATTGATTATTATTGATACTGAAATATTCACATTGTTGTTGTTACACACATAACCTTTGTGCAATGCTTGCACTTGCAGAAAAATGGTTAGTCCATATATTTGTTTTTTCTCTTCACTCACTTCCACACCCCATCTGTCCTGATAACCAGTGTTATCGCTCAGCTTTGCTGCTTTGTAAATGGCTGGCCTAATTACTTTATGTCTGCATCACTTGTAAATATGACGAGACAAAGGGAGAAGACCTCCAGATTTTGGCCTGCCCCTGGCATTTTGCACCACACGAGTCTGTGTGTGTGTGTGTGTGTGTGTGTGTGTGTGTGTGTGTGTGTGTGTGTGTGTGTGTGTTAACCTCGTAATGGTTCTTGTATCCTGCTGGAAATCAGAAATCTGTCAAAGAACCAGCAGCCAAGATGTCTCAGGCGACTGACAACTGCTCAGAAATTCTCTGCTGCAGGCCGCCTGGTGGCTGGTTTCCCCCCACACAGTGAGCACATAGTTTCACAGCGGGCTTATACACATTATGCATTATACACAGTTAGAATCAGGTCCTCTTCACCATTCTTAATTTGAAGTCACAAACAATTTGATAAATATTCAAACAGCCGCATATCCCATCAGCTGGCTAAATCTGCTGTCTTGACCTTTGCTCTAGGTCAGCATTTTCTTAAACATTCTCTCCTTGTTTTAGTTTATTCAGGGCATGTCTTCTTTAATGCCAGTGGTTGTATCTAAGTATGAATGCAGGTTCACAGATTTGGCTTGGAGAGCACTGGAGTCTGTTGTCAGAGAGTTAAAAATATGCAAAGACCTTGGATGTTGCAGTTTCTCGTAACTGCATGATGTATGTGTTTAATTATGCTGCAGGGATCTGTGGCTTTAACAAATTGGAAAAAAAACAGCAGACTCCATTAAAAACAGTGCTGCATGCTTTTTGGGGGGTGTTCATTCAGTAAATTTGCCCCTCTTCAAGGTGACATGAGATGGATTCCTGATATCAGAAAGGTGATGTGATGGTGATGTGAAATGATAAAGTTGTGAAATGGATTGCTTAATTTAGCAAAAAATAATATAAAGTAAATAGGAAAGTTTTATCTTTGTGTTTTTTTTTAGAAAGATGAATTATATCTACAATAATCATTCATCATGAATGGTGAATATACAGTCTTCCTGCTTCCAGTAAGTAGAAGCTATGTGCTACTAATTAAATATACTTGATTAATGGATCATAAGCAAATGTGACCACCTTTTATAAAAGCAGAGGTTTGGGCAGTTTGCTGATCTGGAGCATTCAGCTGTGTGTTAACACAATGGCACAAAATTACCAGGAGTGGACATCCCAGCAAATTAGCCCCGTGATCAGACCATACAATGCTTAGAAAAAAACAACATCTCAGACTCTTTAGACCTCAGTTAGCATGTTAAATGTTAATCATGACAGTATAATTAGAAAAAGACTGAAAAAGCATGACTTGTTTGGAAGGGCTGCCAGGAGAAAGCCTCTTCTCTGTGAAAAGAACATTTAGGTTTGCAAATTTGCATCTGAACAAACTACCACGACTTCTGGGAAAATGCGCTTTGGACAGAAGAGACCAAAGTGGAGAAGAGGTTTAGTCATCATGCACAGCACCACGTTTGGAGAAAACCAAACGCAGCATATCAGCACAAAAAAAACCTCAAACTAACCTCCACAGTAGTGGAGGGGGTGATGATTTGGGCCTATCTTTGCAGCCACAGAACCTAAGCACCTTGCAACCATTGATTCAACCATGAACTTTTCAGTCTACCAAAATATTCTGGAGTCAAATGTGAGGCCATCTTTCTGACAGCTAAAGCTTTGCCCAACCTGGGTCATACAACAGGAAAATGATCCCAGGCACAGCAGCAAATCTGCAACAGAGTGGCTGTAAAAGAAAAGAAAAATACTAACTTAAATTGCAGTTAAGTAAAACTACAGTCCTGAACCATATTTTACTGCAAACCTGACAAGAAATCAAAGGTCTTTCTTTTGTCTTTGAAGCTGACAGATTGAAAAGTATCCAAGAGGAGGTTATGGTGAGGTAGGTACAAGAGTATTTAATATTTTTATTTTATCCAAGCCTTTTAGCCTAACAGTGCAGAGAGAAGGAAGGAAGGAAGGAAGGAAGGAAGGAAGGAAGGGAGGGAGTGAGGGGGAATGGGGCACAGGATGTATTCTTTCTTAAATTCAGGCTCCTGCCATAAGGTCTCTAGCCTTTGTTGTACTGTGTGGGTCACTGGCTCAACCCGGTGAGCTACAGCGGTGCCCCAGTTTTAAAAGTACTATACCAACAAAATTCTTATGATTTTTATGAGAAAGATGACATATTTTGAGCATCCACATTCAGCATACTCAAGGTTATAATCCCGCTCACACCTTTGAATGAGCACATATGCCTGACACCTCCCAGCACAGGCACCAAAATTCAACCAATTATGCCACATTTGATCTGGATGTTTCCTCCATCTTTGACAGTTCCTTCATCTACCCTTTCATTTCTTTGCCTCACTCCATTTGCCCTCAGCTCTTCCTGCCCAGCAGAGAAGGGCAGAGCAGAGATCTTTGACGCCCGGAGTCTGGATGTGTCTGAGCGAGTGGGAGAGAGGGGGAGCGTCTGCTTTCTGCTGAACGAGGCCGTGAATGATGACACGTGTCAAGTGTGCTGCACTCTTAACGTGACTTTGTGGTGTGTGACTGCACCGCTGTGTGTGTTAAAGCCTGCCTTCAGTCTGACACTTTCCAGCTCTCAAAGTGACAAAAAAAAACGTGTTTGCGTGGATACTTCATTTAACAGCTGCCATTTCAACTCCCACACAGCTATTACATTGGCAACGTGCAGACACACACACACACACTGCCATTCGCAGAGCTGTTAGCCGAAGTGTTGGAGAGTGATGGGCGCTCAGCGGAAGCTGTGTTGAGGTCTAATGATTCAGGGCAATTTATTGTTCCCATAAAGGTTCCATAGAGCTCTCTGAAGCACCTTTACCTTTCCAGATAATTTCTAGCTGCTAGTTTGAGTCTCTTCTTTCAGACACTGTTACCATGTCCACAAAATCTGCCCAAACAAATTAGGATTAAATTATAATCTTTTTTTTTCTAACCCTCATACCTGTTAGATTTATTTGATATCCTCGAGGCAGTCCATAACTTCATTTCAATCGAGACTACTGTAGACAAAAGGTTAATATTTCCTACTGCAGTAATTCATTTTTTGGTGGCTCTGTCTAGGGACCTTGCCACCCTTTCATATGGAGACCTTAAAAACTGGTGATGGAGAGGTCAGCAGCAACACCCCCAATGCAGAGAAGATCAAGCATCATTGACGATAAGCATCAGATAAAGCGTGAAAGGAGGAGCTGGGGTAGACTTGGGTTGTAAAGTTGCATCCACACTAAAGCAGTTTAAATAGCGCACCCTGCATTTGTCCTGCATCCTCTGGTCTAAGCTACCTCTAAGTCCCTGTTGGGCTTTCTAAGATTTGTTATACGATCCCCTCAGCTTTACCGCGTGTGTCACAGCCTTTCAGTTTCACTGCTTCAATTCACTAACTGCTCAATACGAGTGGGCAATACAGCCTCAAAATTCTATCACTATATATATATATATATAAAATCAGTTGACAAATATATCAAGGAAATTTGTAATAATATTCATCACAATATAGGAAAAATACTGAGCAGTGTTTTATCAGTGATTGCAGCTTGCAGGCAGCAGCATTCATAAGTGCAAAACAAAATGAGGGACATTTTCGATCCTTCCATTTCACTGATCTACTGTCATTAATGGCAGGCAACCTAATTCAAAGTGTGCATCCACTGGAACAAGGTCCCAGCAACAACAGCATTATAGTGTAGTAATAGTGACACAGCATAAGTCACTTGTAAGAATGAAGGTTGTTGTGGTCCTGGGCCATTTTTCCCAGTGTTTGTGTTTTTGTTCTGAGGTTCTTTTTTCATTTGAGATGCTTCTGTTGTTTCAGTGTTCATATGGATTTGGTTCTTAGTTCATTTTAGGTTATAGTTCCTGTTATTAGTTGCAGGTATTTATATTGAATCCCTGCTCCCTGTGTTGTCTTCCCCGCATCTTTGTACTCCAGTGTTTGTCCTGTCCCTTTGTGTTTGAGTCCTTTGCCTCATGTGTCAAGTCTGTGTTTATGTCTTTGTTGGTCACTTCCTGTTTTATTTTGACAGTCCCTTGTTTCCTGTGCTTTGTGTTTAGTTTTGTTTCCTCTTGTCATTAATGCCATTTTGTTCATGTGTGCCTCGTCCTCCCAAGCTGTCTCTCTTTCCCTGATTACCTAGTGTGTGTATTTAAGGTCTTAGTGTTCAGTTTTTTTGTCGTATCCTGACCGCTGTGTGTGTGCACACCTTCCCTTGTTGTTTTCCGAGTGTGTCACATAATGTCTGACCTTGTCTTTTGTAATCTGGACTGTGTTCAAGAGTTTTGACATTAAAGCTGCCTTAAAACTTTACGTTTGTCTCATGCGTCTTGCACTTGGGTGCCAGCCACACAGCCCAGTCATGACAAAGGTAGCCTAGGTAGTGTTTTCCCTGGAAAGTTGAAGTTAAATTATAATGTGACAACTTAACACGTTCTTTAACAATAACTAAAGTAAAATCACATCGTAACTCTTCAGGGAGCTGCGCAATATTGTCACACATTAAAACTGAAAGTGAAAAATATTTGCTGCCTGGGGTTTTGTGTCCTGGGTCGAGCTTTTTAACCAGGTGCTTAAAGCCCTGCTTTTCCACCATGTAACCACATCAGTAGTTTTCCTTTACCTTTTCCTCTTCCTGCCACATGGAGTGCAACTAGCAAGTGCTCCAGGGATGCCCAGTTGAGACATTTGTCTGCACTGGGGTTGCACATAACCAGCTTCTCATATCTACTCCTCTTGACAGTGAAACAAGTTTGTTGTTTCCACCTTTTGCGGGAACAGTTACGTGCCGTGCTTTGTTGGAGGTTGTTGAATTAACTCTGTTTTTAGCTATTAAATCATCATCGAAGGCTGGACACAAACATGGCATCGCTTTATAATTAATATCACAAAATGGCACTTTTTTTTAAATCACATAAAAATTTATACTGGTATTATTTTGGACAACATTACAAGTGAACATAGTGGAGTTCCTTACAGCATATGGTGCGTGTCCACAGGAGCTTGGCTGTATTTGGGATGGAAGTAGTTCTCTTATTGGTTGCTATGGGGTGAAGATTTGGGCTTGCAAAATTTGTCAAAAAGGCAGACTTCATGTTCAGTTTGAATATACCATAAAAATGCACTTTAACAAATGCGGCTCGGCTATATTAATCTATTTATTTATGAGTGTACAGGAATTATAATGAATGCATAAACCGTCCTTCTTTGGATCGGTTTTGTAACTCTCTGCAGGTCATGTTTATGTGCAAAATCTTTTTCCACTTATACATAATCATTCTCTGTTTTATGCTGTCCTATAGGCAGGAGTGTAAGAAGCTCCGTGAGGAGCTGAAAGAAGAGCACGAGGAGGACAAGAACTCAGCCTTGACTCAGCTGGCACAAAGCAAGGAGCAGGAACTGAGCAATGCCAGGGAGAGCTGGCAGAGGAAAGTGGAAGACCTGCTGGAACAGGTGAGGCTCTTCCCAATGGGAAGTCAAACATGGCGATCACAATGCTGCCCATCCTTCTGGTCTCTTTCTACTGTCTTTGTGCAAAGCAATAAAAGGAATGTGATGTGTTTTTAGGTGTTTATGATGTGTTTTAGCAAATTGAGGACCTAAATCCAGGTAGATTTACTTGATCATGAAAAATGAAAGTGGCCTAGTAAGCTCACTGCAGTGATAAACAGACAGAAATCAAATACAAGGGGAAAAACTCAGGAGAATAACATAAGGAAACAAACCAGGAATAAGGCAGGATACAAATGGGGGGAAAAAAGGACGGTAAACAGATGATCAAACAAAGACAAAAGCAGAGATGAGACTTTGGTTGTGGTTCAGATAGTTAGTTGTACTTAAGGAGGTTAGGAACTAGTGAAGTATCTGCACGGCAGCTGTAATAAGAGCTGGTCAAATTCTCAAAATGCAAAGGAGCCTCAGTGCCAGCTTCATTATCTCCTTTAGCAGAGGATACATTTCCCATCCTTAAGAAAATAATGCCATCCCACAGCTCATAAACCAGGGTTATTATCGTTAATGAAAATGAACAAAATAACGAAAACTGAAATTGAAAAAACATTGTTGTTAATTGAAATAAATAAAAACTATAATTAAAAGGAAAAAATGATAACTAACTAAAACTGAATTGCGAGTTTACAAAACTAACTGAAATTATAGATAAACTGACTTTCATTTTCTTTTTTTTTTTTTTTAAAGCCTTGTGGCTTGATATGAAATCATTTTTTCCACGCTCTGAGTTTAAGCTTGGAGCGCCATCAGGCAACTGTGTGTGTGTGTGTGTGTGTGTGTGTGTGTGTGTGTGTGTGTGTGTGTGCTCACCCTGCTGGTCCTCAAAGTAATGGCAGCGGTCTGCTGAGAAAGCAGCAGAGTCCCATATGGAGTTTCTTTGACTACAATAGCACAGATAGAAGCGAGTGTCTTGTTGTGGATGAAGAAATGTACGGAACACTCCTCAGTCAGGAAAAAACATCACAGTCCTCCTGAGACGCGCACTCAAGGCAGCTGCAGAAACTCGTAGAAATCATCCTACGAGGTAACCTGGCGTGCACCTGTGGAGAAACGTGACTACTTGTCAGGTCCACGCAGCCCACAACGTTGTGATTAACCTGTTTAGTCCTTGTGCGTTTCTGGCTACTTTTCGCTGGCTATTTTATCAGTCAGAGAATAACAATAAGGAATAATAATCAAAGCATCAATATAAGGACTCACAAATGTCAGCAAATTCCTGGAGGGAGACTGCTGAAACTATTGGAATGGAGAAGAAAGTGAAAAAACAGGGACAAATATGTTTGCAGCCAAAAAACTGAGCACAAAGAGCGAGGACCAAAAATAAAAAAAGTCCCAGCTGGCACCGCAAAAACACCAGCACACGACCACAAGGTAATTAACACACACAATCCAGCTACACAAGCATAAATGCGGACATGAGGTCGGCCACTTCCGTAGGTTGTGTACAGAGGCAGCAAAGACCCTGCAAGTCTAATTAGGAGCATCTAACCAAGCTAGCTCCAAAACAGAAGCAGCTTCAGGTGGAGAACATCAGGATGCAGCTGGATTTGACCTTTGACTCCTTCAAAGAGTTTGTTTTTGTCAAACACCACATTTAGGTGTTGTTAATCTGCTGCACTGACGCGGAACTTTATTGGGAGTTTATTATAGAATTTATTGAGATTTGGAGTTCATTTTTTTCTTTGTTTCTCCCTGTTGATGTTCATGTGTGTCCTTAATGTTACACACATTTAGCATGTAGTGCTGCTGTCTGTGAACAGCTGGTTGTTGAATATATTTCTTCAAAGGGTATCTTTTGTCGAGTCTTCATTACACAATAGTCACTTTGCACCTTGAATCTTGCACCTGATTAAGTATGAAAATACTAAAACTAATACTGGAACTAACTAAAACTGAATTAGAGAAAAAAAAAGTAAAAATGAATTAAACTAACCAATAATGTAAAATCCAAAACTATTATAATCCTGTTCATAGCAGCACATCTGACAAGTGACAGAGACATAATGTAATTTACTGCCTGTGTTGTGGCCTATCCCATAATTCCTTCGGCCAAGGAGGTTATGTTTTTGGTAGTGTTCGCTTGCATGCATTTTGAACTTTAACAGTTTAAGTTGTTAAGCCCACTGGTGAGCTGTGAACATCACACTTCTTTATTAAACGTGCGACATGGGATCAGAAAAGTGCTCTACAAATAAAGATAATTGGCCATATTTAAAAGATCAAAGAGAGGTGAAGCTTGTAGTGCAACTCATTTTGCAGTGGTTTTGTTCTTATTTTCAGGGTTGCTGTACATCCAGCTTTTCTGATTATCTTTAATTAAGTCAGAGAAGTTTAAAGCTTTAATAAAGGAAGGACAGCATTGCAGCCACATTCCTTAGAAAATCCCACCCATAAACCCCATAGAAAATCTGTGGGCTAGTGTGAAGAGGAAGATGCGATACGCCAGAGCCAACAATTCAGAAGAGCTGAAGGCCACTTTCAGAGCTACCTGGGCTCTCAGAACACCTGAGCAGTGCCACAGACTGATGGACTCCGTGCCACGCCGCATTGCTGCAGTAATCCAGGCAAAAGGAGCCCCAACTAAGTACTGAGTGCTGTACATGCTCATACTTTTCATGTTCATACTTTTCAGTTCTACTCTTGGCCAACATTTCTAAAAATCCTTTTTTTGTATTGGTCTGAAGTAATATTCTAATTTTCTGAGATATTGAATTTGGGGTTTTCATTAGTTGTCAGTTATAATCATCAAAATTAAAAGAAACTAACGTTTGGAATATATCAGTCTGTGTGTAATGGATGGATATAATATACAAGTTTCACTTTTTTGAATGGAATTACTGAAATAAATCAACTTTTTTGTGATATTCTAATTTTAATGACCAGCACCTATAGGCTTGTAGACATGATCACGATGACCTACTGAAGTTCAAACTGAGCATCAGAGTGGGAAAGGGAGGTGGATTTTAAGTGACTTTGAACATATTATGGTTGTTGGTGCCAGACAGGCTGGTCTGAGTATTTCAGAAACTGCTGATCTGCTGGGACCTTCCCACACAACCATCTCTGAGAGTTTACAGGAATGGTCTGAAAAAGGGAAAATATCCAGTGAGCGGCAATGAAACTACCTCGGTGATGTCAGAGGAGACTGCTTCGAGCTGATGGGAAGGTAACAGGAACTGAAATAACAACTTGTTACACTCAAGGTATGCAGAACAGCATCTCAGAAAGCACTACGCATTTAACCTCGAAGCAGATGGGCTGCAGCAACAGAAGACAACACCTGGTGCCACTCCTGTCAGCTAAGAACGGGAAACTGAGGCTACAATTTTCACAGGCTCACCAAGATTAGATTATAGAAGATTGGAAAGATGTTTGGGGCTCAACTTCTTGTGCAATATTCAGATTGTAGGGTCAGAGGTTGGCATAAATAACATGCATCCATCCTTCTTTGTATCAACAGTTCAGGGTGGTGGTGGTGGTGTAATGCGTCAGGGACATTTAAACTGCTGCTGAGCATTTCCATCCTTTTATGACCACAGTGCAAATCATCTCAAACTGGTTTCTTGAAAATGACAATGAATTTACTCAAATGGCCTCCACAGTCAGCAGATCTCAATCCAACAGAGCACCTTTGGGATGCGATGGAACGGGAGATTCACATCGCGGATGTGCAGCCCACAAATCTGCAGCAACTGTGTGATGCTATCGTGTCAATATGGACCAAAATCTCTCAGGAATATTTCCAGCACCTTGTTGAATCTATACCATGGAGAATTAAGGTGGTTCTGCAGGCAAAAGAGAGTCAACTCAGTACTAACTAGGTGTACCTAATGAAGTGTCCAGTGAGTGTAGACAAAATGGAGTGAAACAAAGCCAAAGGACATAGGCAATATCAATTAGGAGAAGCAATAAGAGTCACCTCTCTTCTAGGTGTAGGTTGTACCTGTGACTGCCTGTCTGTGCCAGACTGATTTCTTCACACTGGTACACAGATTCACATATTCATTATGTGGTGGTGTTTAACACACACCAGAGCCGGCTGCTGTAGCTAATGACTGCACAGTAATATTAATGTGGCATGACTAAGCTCTCCTGTGGTCATCGGACGTGCAGAATCAACAGCTTTATATCTGTTTATTTGTGCATGTCTCGTGCATTAACCGCTGGTCTTCAACACGCCCGTGCTGTCATCAGTGATTAACGCACCCTCTCTGCGCCTCACAATCAGCGAAACCATATTTATTTACTCCAATGTCAAATCAGAGCAGCAGTCAGCCTCTTGACAGATACACACTGACGGAGAAGACGCTCTTTAGAAATCAAATGGCAGATGTCAGTGCCAGTGATGCCTCGATACACAGCGTGCTCCAAAGCATGTTTTTAAAAAGCATAAGCATTGAAAATATTGTGTCAGTGTAACTGACACTAGATGTGAATGATATGTGCTGGTAATTTTGCGCTCAAACACACAGTTAGTAATGCTTGAAATTACCTCCAGTTTGAATCTCAGTGAAAACTGAAGTCATGGTACATTAAGAAGGGTCAGTGGCATCCACACCAGCGCTGCCATGATATCAGATTTTCACTTCATGATGATCAGGGCCTGAAGATTGTAACCATTGAATGACAATAATATGAATTTTGTTGCCATTCAACACGTGCATTCAGGTCTTTTCAGTCCTATTGTAAACAGGTGTTTACAAACATCTGTGAGCGTGGTACTGCAATAGGATGTTGCTGTGGCAACAACTCAGTTTGTGGAATGTTTTCAGCTGTAAATGGGGCAAAGTGGAAGTGTTGAGAAAACCACAGCAATTCAGAGCACATACAGTCATAACATGAGAGCGCCAAACCTCCTCTGTGCGCTGGGAGCGTCACAGCATGGATTTCCTTTGCCAAGCAGCTTCTTCAGGTGTAATGTGTTGGTGACCCGGTGCTTTTTTTTTTTTTTTTTAAAGTGCATGTGTTGTAAAATGTAACATTTACTTCATTTTTAAATTCCACAGTTGTTGCCATCACTGCAGGTTTTAGTAAAATGAGACGCAAAGCTTAAAATGCTTTGACATAACTTGCAAAATGTCCCTAAAATGGTGCACTGTGATTATAAAAGTGGCATTTTATGAACTTTATTACCACACAATAATTCAACAGGTCAAAACTGCAGCAGCATAACCCAAAACCTTTTGCTCTTGGTAGACTGTGCGAGAAAATTTCCACTCTCAGTTGCACTTTTTGGCAGTTGCTGCGTTGCTTCCAGTTTACCCCACTCAGTAAATCAGGCCCTTAATGTCCTAGGCTTAGTGGGCATGGATGTTTGAAACAGGGGGTGCCAGTGTGTATAAATACAATGAATGTGTAAACTGTTTAACATGTGAAGTTTTCACCAATTATACAACAACCTTCCCCACTGAATGACCCCACAGTTTGCAAGTTGTATCAGCAAGTAAACCTTAGGTAATATGCAGGGGTGAAAGTAGTTTTAAATTCTTGGCGGTTCTATGACAATCTCGCTCTCGCTCTCTATATCTATTTATATATATTTATATATATATATATATATATATATATATATATATATATATATATATATAAAAGAGAGAGAGATATCTATATATAATTAGTAGTTGTATTTATTTATTGTATTTTATTTTTTTACTGTTGCCTACCTGTATAAGGCAGAAATTAGAAGCACTTGACAATGTGGAATATATTTTTTCAATTGTTAAGGAACTGAGATGTTTGCACACACTTAACACAACTGATGACCACCTCCACGCATTCTCCCTCTGTCCACCAATACAAAACTTCTGGAAAGAAATAATCACCAAACTTTCTCAAACCCCAATCCCCTTGGCACCCACTGTGTTTTGGAGGTGAATGCGCTCTCGTGTAGCGTAAATGAAATCTCCGGTCATAAGCAGTGTTTTCGAGCTGTGCTGTGTTGTTGAAATTGAGCAAAATAACATGAAACGCATTTAGTTAATCTCTCTTTGCTTTTAATTGGGATATTTTGTATCGAGCAGACAGACAGTAACCTGTTAACTGGCCGCACCAAAATGTGCAATATATTTGTGGGAGGCTAGAGCCTCCCACCTTGATTGATACCTCATTCGGCCAATCATTTTAAGAAATTGATTTTCCAGAGCCAATGATAACCAGAGGGCGTCAAGTAGCTTTTGCAGGTGATTTTGATATGGCCATATACATGATTGGCCGATTGAGGTGTCAATCAAAATTGGCGGGTCTAGCCTGCTATATAAAATGCCCCACTTGCATCCCGTCGACGTGGCTAAGTCAACAGGCTAAAGGTAGTAAAGGCAGTAAAGGCCATAGACATATACACGTAGCGGCCTCGTTGACTGGGTTGGCCCGCTGATGTTACGTAACTGTGTGTCCACCATATTGGACGAGGCAAAGCTGCGCTGTGAACTAATATAAGTGAATCACTGATCTTCATAAAGCGCCTTTCTTAAAGCGTTATTTAAGTTAATGCGTTCATTCACACATTCAAATATGCACTAATATACACTGGGAAACTGTTAGGCACAAAAAAAATTTTGTTTTCAAAATGTTAGAATGGCCAAATACGATCGAAAACAATTCGTTCAGTCTTACCTGTGAGAGGTAATCCCATGCGATCCCGTTTTGACTGTGAAATGGTTCGAACAACTCCATTCAGCACAAGAGTGCAGCATCTCTCTCATGTTAAGTTGGCCGTTTTTGCCTCCTCCAATATGGTGGCGACGTTGACGTACGAGTCAGCGCTCAATGCCGCGTCTAGGTATATATGTCTATGGTAAAGGCTGGGTATTGACGAAAGCCTCGACCTCCGAGGGCAGAGAAGCTAGAGAATTGAAGCTCCAGCATAGCACGAACAGTTCAGAAACAATTTGAAATGAGAAAAAAAAAAGCTATTTATTAACTGATTAAATCTGTTTTAGACTGCTTATTGCTAGGGGATCTATTCTGGCCCAAAGTGCAGCCATGACTGGTTCTGAATGACGGCTTTACGGCAGGCAGCCGCTCCCCCTCTTCCAGGTACTGCGTACCGGCACAAGTGCAGCACCGGACTGTACCGGCTTACTTTCACCCCTGGTAATATGGAAACAGAATGCAGTGTATATATAATCACATATGTCTGTAAATAAAGATATTCCACCATACAATACAATGTGTGACTCATGTCTGAGTGATAATGTAATTTCCAAATTAGTGACGCAGCTGCTGAGGAACAGCTGCTCGCTTTGGATCACTGAGAGTCTTTCCTGTTGTGTTTACTAATCCCAGAAATGATGATCTGCAAGTTTCTGCACAACATGATGGATTTATCAACACTTCCTCCAATGGCGTTTGAAAGTATTAATGCATTTTTAATTAAAGGCTAAATGCCGAATAATTCGTTCAGCTTTCACTCTGTTTGCTCCCATCAGCTTTCACAGTCTCTAAAGCAGATGCAGTTGGGGTACAAGAGCTCCTGTTTGTGTGAGATCTTTACACAGAAACGTGTAACTCATCTAAATTCTATATAATCAGAAGCCTTACCTGATTTACATTCAGTTGATTCCACATTTTCTTTTCTTCTCGTGCAGCTTGTGACTTTTTTTTTCAATGCAGCTATTTTTTTAGAGCTCTAAGAAATACTGTTATGTGTCCTTGTGTCTCTGCAATGGGTGCTGGATCTCCCCCACTGCATCAAAGAGACAACCCTTCAACGTGGTTTGAATTTTTGGAAATTTTCGGGCAGCCCAATCTGCCAGGTTTTTCAGTTGCTAGAATCTCAAGAATCTCCTGCGTTTTCAGTGCACACTGAGCCAACATGAAAGAAGGCGTGCCATAGTTTAGAGTCACTCTCACCCCAGGGGGAAAATTCAAAGTGCAAATACTGATGAATACTGAATGAAATGATAAGCCGTCTTCCTCTCTCATTCCTCATGTCTTGTGCTGCCTTTGGGCTTGGGAATTGTGGGCTTTTCCAGTGCTTGGAGATCTCAATCCCATTGCCAGAAATGACCGCCACATGAAATGTGGGTCAAGAAGAGAGAGAAGTCGATACTAGCTCTCTGTGCAAGTTTGAAGCACATGACATTGCAGAGCTCGTAGCGTGAGTGGTCAGAACCTGACTTCCACGGAGTAATCTAAAAAATAGCAGCCCCACTAGAAGCAGTCTGTAAGTGCACAAGAAGACTGCCTTAAAGGTGAGATTTGTGCAATCGAAATAAGCATTTTTGAATTTATGAAGCCGTTCTCAAACTTTTCTGATCCCATTCCACACTGCCGACCAAAGGTTCGAATCCCGCCTACAGAATGGCTTCCCAAAGTGTGAAAATTGCAGATGAGTCATTAAAATTTAAAATGATTTTGTAAAATGTCTGGTGTGCAGTTGTAGGCAGGAATGGAAATATGTGGATATTTAAAAAATATTTCAAGACTCCCAAATAAGTCTCCCAAAATCGTCCTGTCTAGACTAAACAGAAGTTCCCATTTGTGTCTAAATCAGTTGTGATCACTAAATTGTAAAGCACACATAATGAGACCACACTTCTTTTTCCTGACACATCTCATTCTGTTCACCATCTGCTTTGTGAATGGATGGCTCATTAAGATTTTAAAAACCATTTCTTATATCGTTATTTTAAGTGATTTTATTGGTTTAGCCCACTTGAGGTTAAATTGAGCTGTATGAACCTCTGGGCCTGTGAACTTAGATGAGTTTGATACCCCTGTTCTAAACTTCATTGTCGATCTCCTTCGAGTTTTCTGATTCAAATACGGGTTTTTTTGTTTGTTTTTTTGGCCTGGCAGCAGCCGCATACAGTGCTGCCAAAGCCGCTTTTGCAAGGTCGTACTTCTCTCAACGGTTGAATTCAGAATCCTAAACTGTCTAGACAGGCTAATTTTGTGAGTCACACTGCTGCTTGCTTTTAGTGCTACATTCACAGCAAAAAGCTCTTTTGCTGGAGGCTTTGAGAGTATATATTTGTTTAAGGCAAATTGATTGCCAACCCCTCTCTGCCTCTCTCTGTTATTCTGCTGCATAAAAATGCTGTTCCCTCGAGACAGCCTGAACTTATACTTCCTGCACCACCTACCAGATTTCTATCCAACAAATTATGTATGCAGAGGTCTAGCAGTGGTGGCTGCTTGTTCAACTTTCACTGACAATCACTGCAATATTTATTCTTCTTCTTATTGTGCAGATATCCTTGTTGAAGCAGAGTCTGGAGATGCAGCTGTCCCAGTCGCAGTCCTCGTTGCATTAACAGCTGCAACATCAGTTCAGCCAGGAGAGGGAGCACCTGAGGATGCAGCTGGAGGAGCTGCAGACGGAGCATCAAAGGCGACAGCAGCGTCTGCAGGAGGCCCACCGCTGCGCCGTGCAGGACATGGAGCACGCCCAGGCAACGTGACCTGAAGGTAACAGTTCGTATTGCACTGTTAAAAGCATCAGCTATAAATTTTTGTATTACTGACAACTTTATGGGCATTCACTGGATGTACTTTTTCCTGTAGCGCCCAGGTCTGAAAAGTGAAGCCAATGCAATAAGTTCCTTAAACTTGCATTTGTAGGTATGGCCAGCAGAGGGGGGGGACTCCTGGTTGCAAAAAATATTTGATACTATAAAAAGAATGAGAAAAGGAGCCTAGTTCTTATTTCATTTATAGCCTCATTAAAAGCTTTTCTGCTGGGTTTATGGTCTTGATCTCTACTTCCAAGTCTTATTTAATACAAATTCATGCTTTGTACATTATAGTCATATTTAGTGTAAAATAGAGGATAACGATTTGTGATTGACAAGTTGCTTCCATGTAAGCATGGAGGGATCTCAGTTAGTCAGTGACATCAACCCCTTGCTTGTCATGTTCACTTTACAAAAAAACAAGCTGGCAAATGCCAAACTTGTAAATTTGAGGCTAAACAATAAGATTTCACAAACCAAGAGGAAACATCTCTGCTGCTACCTAATTTTTTTGCATATAGACTTACATAGAGAGCGCGTCTTAGCAGTCCTACTGGTTAGAAACACCACATTGTACGTTTATAAGGTGCTGTTTGCTAACTCACAATCCAGTATTGAACAGAATAGAGATGACATACAGTGCTCTAAATAAAACAGAGCGCTCCCTATGATTCAGAAGCTTGTAGATCCACCTTTAGCAGCAACAACTTGAACTAATGGTTTTCTGTATGTCTTTATCAGTCTCACACATCATTGTGGAGGAGTTTTGGCCCACTCTTCTTTATAATGTTGCTTCAGTTCATTAAAGTTTGCAGTCATTCATTTATGCACAGCTCTGCTTAAGGTCACACCACAGCATTTTAGTCAAGCAGAGTCCTGGACTTTGACTGACACTTTGATTCTTTATTTTCACGTTTGACTCTAGAATACTTTGGTATACAGGGCAGTTCATGTTCAACTCAATGTCTGCAGCTTCTGTAGGTGCAAAAAAAAAAAAAAAAGAAGCTTAAATCATCAGCCCTTCTGTGCTGGCAGTTAGTATGAGGTGTTTGTGCTGATATGCCGTGTTTGTTTTTCCAACATGGTGCTGTGTATTATGGCCAGACATCTTTATTTTGGTCTCATATTTCCAAAGGACATAATTCCAGAAATATTGTGGTTTGTTCAGATTTTGCAAACCTAAGCTGTGCTGCCGTTTTCTTTTTTTTTTAGAAAGGAGAGGCTTTCTGTGGGCACCTTTTCCAAGCAAGTCATATTTATTCAGTCTTTTTCCAGTTGTAGTGTGATGAACTTTAACATTTAACATGCTAAGGCCAGTAGAGTCTGAGATGTTGCTCTTTTTGCAATTTCTCTGAGCAATTGCACAGTCTGACCTTTGGTTGAATTTGCTGGGGACGTCCACTCCTGGGAAGCATTGTGTGGCATTGTGTGTACACAGACCTGAATGCTCTGGAATGGCAAGCTGCCAAAACGTCTGCGTTTAGAGCGGTCACACTGATGGTGATGGTTCTGAACTCTTAAGTGTTATAGCCAGAAAGGAAATAAAAGCACGAAGTGGTCTGATTAGCAGGATTTATACTGCAACATGGTCTCAGGCCAAATCAGTACCACGAACAACAGACTGATCAGCCCAGTAGCCCTTATGGATAAACACATTTTGTTCATTACAAATTAAATGAAAAACCTTATTGGATGGAGAAGCTGCTGCACCTGCCACTTTATGATCCCTTTGCACAATCCTGTGCAGACAAAGAGATTGATGAGAACACACTACCGAGTAAATACTCATGAGAAAACCGAACTTATTAATCGCTGGTATTGTGTTTGCTGTCTGAAAGCTGGATTTGAAATTTAGTTTGCTCATGACAGAGCGGCTGTTGTGTTTCCCGCTCCAATAGATTGATAGGCCTGCAGGCAAATACAGAACTTAATACAACACATTCTTGGAAAGCGTGTGCTGTGCTCGCTAATTAAAACAAAGCATGTGGGTGACACACGGCGAAACAAAACAGTAATTATAATAATATATCTCAGCGACCCTCAGGACCCCTGCATCTCTCAGCTCAGCATGGAGCATCAATCAGCAGTGATCAGTGAAACCTTTCCTCTGCACTCATAATGCGCCTCAATCACAGAACAGTGCGTTTTTATCATTACTATTCCATTTTAAAATATGTGTTTATATTTTCTAAGAGCACTGGGCCTTCATCAGCTATGATACCTGCATTTGTTTCATCGAGTCTGCCTTTTCTCTACAGCTGCATTTTAAATAGACACAATTACACACGTGTTCAGTGAGCGTATCCTTTGAACTCTCCCCTTTGCAAAACAGTCGCTTTACGACTGCCTGCATAAAAACATGTTTAGGGGAAGTCTGTCAGTTGTAGCTACAAAAAAATAATCTAGGCTGCACTATACCAGATGGAAGTTGCACTAGTTTTAAAAAAGAGAATGGCGACATGACGGGGTTACCCCTGTAGACAGTGACCTGCACAGGCTGAATGAGCACCATGTTGATTCATAACTCTGATGCCTCAGTCATCCTCTTTGCATCTAGGAAAAATTGGTGGTTGCACAGTGAATGATTTGAAAATTTTTCACATTCAGCAACTGAGTGTAAGTATTTGGAGCCACCAACTGGTTGCCCAGAGGCTGAGCGTGCAACACACTCAGTCTCTGGTTGACCACTTTTGATGGCGAGGTGATTGCACAGGTTGTCTGGTGGGAGGCAACCAGTGCCATCTAATCTAATAATACAGTATAAATGCAGACAGATTGCCAACAGATTATAATCAAACTGAGACAGTCTGTGCCGATGGGTGCAACTTGGCTGCCACGCATCTCTTTGAAACAGGGGACTTGACTCAACTGGTTATATTCTAATTATCTTTTTCTCACTAGCAGCCTGCACTGTCCTCCTTCACTACATCTTCTCTGTGGTCTTCCTCTTTTCCTCCTGCCTGGCAGCTCCATCTTCAACATATTTCATCAACTGTATCCACTCTTCCTCCTGCACATGTCCAAACCATGTTAACCTGAGCTGTGCTTCTGAAATACTCGTTTCTAATCTTGCCCATTCTGATCACTCCCAATGAAAGTCTTAGCATCTCCAGCTCCACCTCCTGTCTCTAAATTGTACATCACAGCAGGTCTCACTGCCATCTTGGAAACCTTCCCTTTCACTCTTGCTGCTCTCCTTCTATCACAAATCACCCCTAACCTTGTCTCCACCCACTCCACCCTGCCTTCACTCTCTTCTTCACCTCTCTTTGCACTGTCCGTTGCTTTGGATGTTTAGCCCCAGGTATTTAAACTCATCCACCTTCACTACCTCTGCTCCTTGCACCTTCACTGTTATACCTGTCTCCCTCCCATTCTCACACACACACACACACACACACACACACATGTATTCTGTCTTGCTTCTACTGACTTTCATTCCTCTTCTCTCCAGAGCATCCCTCCACTTCTTCCACATGTTCCCTACTCTCACTACTCTGTAGTCTAGCAAATACATCAGTATTTTGGGGGGAAATTTTCTTTTCAACTACGAGGTTATGGCTAGACTCTGAATGTAAGTAGTTAATGTGAATTTCTGTGCATCTAGATGGCAACAGATTTGCGATTTCCATAGATTTCTCAGGAAATTCTAATTTTATCACAATTAGAGCATGAGATTTTCAACTTGGTCCCATTCAATTCCAAGCTGAGCAACAGCAGACTGACTCCATCTTATCGCCGTCTTGAGGCACCAAAGTCAGCTGACTGCACGTGGTCATAGACCTGTTCCCCGTCTTTGAAGCAGCCATTTCAGAGGCTGGCTCACAGCTGTGATAATTTGGGCTGTTTCCCCTGCTGTGACTGTAGCATAAACTAGTTAGGATGCCATTGTGGCATCTTACAAGAAGGGAAGAGGTGTCTAAATAAACAGAATCCTGAGGCACTGTGCTTCAGTTGGTGAGCATGACCTCAGCTCTTATCTCATACTGACAGATAATATTAATTGACTATAGTTAATGCTTGTTAGGATTATTCTGTAAACTTTCTTCTGTTTACATTGAATTATCATATCTTCTGTTTTCATGAGTTTTATATTATACTGTTTTATTTTGAAGTGTACAGGAAATACATTCATACACATTCTTATACATATAATCCATATAAGACACAGACCCTCACGTAGGCTGTGTATACAAATGTAACTTCAGACATTTACAAATGCTTACTACCATATATGGTAAGGGAAGAGCCAAGAATGCTGTTTATTGCATGTTGTAAACTGAGTTTTATGTTACCCACGTGCTTTTATTGTGAAGGTCTGTAATAAAAGCGGAACAAGGAGGTTGATCCGTGGGAGACCGCTTCCTCTTTGCCCAGTGAACGGTCACGTCCCTTTGGCCGGGAGCTGAGCTCAGAGGATGGGATTTCCTCCTTGCGCAAGTAAAACTGAGAAGCTGTTGGTGTCTCTGTTATTTGTTAATTCAAAATGATTTTGAACCCATCAATGCTTTTGCTCAATTCTCAACTAATTAAAACAGTTTATTGTTAAAATTCATTGATTTTGACCTTGCAGGCAGCACAGTGGTGTGGTGGTTATCACTGCTGCCTCACAGCTAGAATGACATCTAGAAGGTCTGGGATTGATTCCACCTTGGTCCGGACCTCTTGCTGTGTGCGCTGTTTGCATGTTTTTAAAATTTACAAGAAGTGTATTTAAAACAGATGCATTTCAGTTTAAAATCTATGCTGAAACGTTTTCTTAGATTTATTTGTACCTGTCATTGTAACTTAGACTCTTTATATTATCAAAATGATTTTGCCATAGTAGTGTTTACTGCAGTAAAGCAATCCTACATTTAAGCATAATAAGAATATACAAATGTTTATGTTTTAAATGCAAAGCTATGCTCATTCATGAAAAGTACATGAGCTATGAGCTTTAACACGCCTGTCATCTCCCTCTGCCAGTTAGAGGTGCTCCTAGGGAAGTCTTGGCTTTTGAATCCAGTGGAGACTAGACAGAGTCAGGGGTAGACTGGCAGTGACTCATCACCATCATTACTCGCTCTGACTGACAGCAGACAGCCTCTGTATCGAGTAGCTATACTGACAGCTCCGCGTTTCCCTTTATGATGTCAAAAACATGCAAGAGCAAACACAAAATACCCTCTCCTCAAGGTGCCAGAAATGTTCTTCAACGCTAATCCCTCCATTTCACAGTAAAGGTCGATTCGGATCAGCTTCCCATCACAATTCCAAATCCCGTCTTCGTCTTGGTAACTGTAATTGTATTAATACTTTAGGCAGAATGGAGGTCAGGAAGCAGCGTCCTTATGATGTCTCACTGGCATTTCCCTGAGTACAAATTTGAATGAGGCTAAATGTGTGTTAGAAAGGACAGAAACTCTGAGTCACGCAGCTACTTATAAATCGACAGTCTTCATTATTTCCCCATAAACCAAACTGACTGCTATAACAAACATGCTTCTCCTTGTTATCTTCAATCGTCTCTTCCACTTGTTTCTCCTCTGATGCAAACGCACACAGTAGCTGGTACATATTTTGCTTACTATGGCCACAAAATTGACCTTTTTTTATTTATTTATTTATTTTTGGTGCTCAGAGTATTTCTTCCTCTGTCACCGACTTGGTTAATAAGCAAGGAAACCAAGTGTTAAAAGCTTTACGGAGGGCTTGTCTGGTGACGGGGTGTTTTATATTTCTGTCAGGAGTGCGGGGAGAGGAAACTCAATTATCCCGAGTGGAGGCATTTTGAAGGATGATTTGTGTATGTGTGTGTGTTTGCGTGTGTAGGGTGGATGGGAGGTACATTCATATTGTCTGGTGTTATCACTTCACACTTCACAGGAAGTTATATCCAGGGAGTTATACATTTGTTCCAAATCACTGCTATACACACCACACACACACACACACGTTCAAATAACCAAATTCAGCTCCCAGACTTGCTGCTACAAAAAGCTGCAAATAGAAGCGGTGAATGAACATGAGGCAATTGACAATATATTGAATTTCTTATCATCTTTTGTCTTAATGTTATTTCTCCACGCTTACTTGCCTTCTTTTGTCTGCACACTAAGAGAAAGAATGATTTCTTAAAGGACATGTAGATATTAATACAAATATTTTTAAAAAATCACAGCCACCCACCGTCTAGGCTGAAATATTATTATTGGGGGGGCTTTGCAGTCTTGTAAAAACTAACATCCTGAGTGCCTTCATAGGAATTAAGAAGGAAAGGAGCAGCCAGGTGCTGCTAATCAAATGCACTTGATTAATTGACCATCAGCAAGTGTAACCACCACTATAAAAGCAAAAGTTTTGATAGTTTGTGGATCTGGAGCATTCAATCGTGTGTTAATGTCACAATCTTCCCAGGAGTCGATGTACCAGCAAATTCACCCCAAGGTCAGATTGCGCAATGCTCGGAGAAATTGACAAAAACCAAAGAGCTACACATCAGACTCACAGGCCTCGGTTAGTATGTTAAAGTTCATGGCTAAAAACTAAATAAGTATGGCTTGTTTGGAAGGGTTACCCAGAGAAAGCATCCGAACAAACCACAAGATTTCTGAAACAATGTCCTTTGGACAGATAAGGCCGTGGAGATGTTGGCCCATAATGCACAGCAACATGTTTGGAGAAAACCAAACACAGCATGTCAGCACAAACACCTCATACCAGCTGTGAAGCACGGTGGTGGAGGGGTGATGATTTCGGTTTGTTATGCAGCCACAGGACCTGGGCACCTTGCAGTCATTGAGTGGACCAAGAACTCCTCTGTATGCCAAAGTGGGAGACCATATGTCCAACAGCTAAAGGGACCAGGCTCTCAAGCACAGCAGCAAATCTACAACAGAACGGCTGAAAAAGAAAAGAATCAAGGTGCAATCTCCCTGTCAAAGTCCAAACGCTGTGGTGGGACCTAAAGAGAGCTGTGCATAAACAAATGCCCACAGTGAACTGAAACACAGTAAAGATACAATTCCTTGACAAAAATGTGAGAGGCTGATAAAATTATACAGAAAAACAGTTACTTCAAGGTACTGTTGGTTCTACAAGGGGTGTACTTGTTTCTCATGACTGTACATCATGATGGATTTTATTGTCAGATCAAAATTTTAGTTTGGAATTACTTTGGAGTTTGACCAAATATTTGTCCATTCATTTTTCCTGTTGGCATCACACAGCAAAGGTTATCATCCATGCACATTTAAATTATACAATAAACAACGAAGCGTTGTACCTTTCAAATTGCATATCGTGGATGGGGTCATCACTGTGGTGTCACTAATTGATTTGTGGACTATGAAGGTTCTTCATCTTGGTTTTACAAAACCAAACATGACAATTGTTTGTTTGTTATGCACATTGATTGGGTAGCAACAAAGCCTTTCTAGAAGAAAGTTTCACCACTTGGCAGTCATCTAAGCATATATATTTGGGCACTTATTTGCTTTGGGGAAATGGCATGTTCAGAATCACCAGTCAAATCGGATATAGTTCTAGCACCATCTTCAGTGCTCAGTTATCCCATAGATTTTTTTTTTATTCGGGGTTGTTTTAGTACAGCGTCTCTCTTTTATGTTAAACTGACTGGTACTTATGTAATGCTTTTCTACTCTTACTGAGAGAGCAGAAGTGCTTCTGGGCTACAAGTCACATCTCCCATTCACACAGCACTTTATTCTAGGCCTTTAAGTGTTTTTTAGTCATGTACACGCTTGCACAAATTGGTGTTCTATATCTTGCTCAAGGACACTTCAAAAGGTGGACTGTGTAAGCCAGGGATCAAAACACTGACCTTCAGATTAATAGATGACCCGCTCTACTTACTCTGCCACAGCAGTCTAGCGATTAACAAAATGTCTCTGGTACCATTTTGTCAATCACAAGGCCTTCGTGCCCTCACTGTTTTCCTGGATCATTTAATACAATAAACCCGTAAATCAAGTGAGAAGTTGGGTCATGTTCTCACAGACTTTTATTCAGTCAGATTTATTTTTTTCCAACCAGAGGAGATGTTTGTCCACCATAAATTTTTATGTAGTGAAATAATAATCTACAAAGAATGATCAACGTTGGTGTCCACATTTTCACATATCACCCGTGCTCTTGTTCTTATGATCTGATCTGAGTTTCAAGTCCTGCATTTAAAACAAAAACACCCAAATGCCCTCTATCTTCTCTGGCATAAAGCCAAAGTGCAGTCATTTCTCACGGTCAAACACTGAAAAGGGGCCTTTATTGCTAGTCAGCTGGTGTTCTGCACTGCTCCAAGAAGCTTTAAATGAGGTGAGCATTATTATGTTACAGCAGCTTCAGGGTCCGAAGAAGAGAACATGCTACCTGTTTTAAAATCCTTGTGTGTTGTGTTGGCTGCAGGTTAGTTCAGCCATTAAGATTCTACTCGACAGTCTGAATGCACATTAGACAGGCTTTTAAGCCACATCCTTTTAAGATACCTCAGTTTCTTCACCTTGGGTCTCTACATGATCTGCGGGGTCAGGATTAAGACCTGCACTAAAGCAGTTGTATCAGTCTGCCACAGGACCTGAGGGTCAGTGTCTCAGTTCATGTCTTTGTATGTTTATTCCACACTCTTGTTCTTCAGTATCATCACTTTTACTTGTTAAATGGATTCACACACCAGCAAAGCAACAAATATTGACCGTTCGGTAATGGAAAGAAGATTGAAGAAGCGGGTCTCAGCACACAAACAGCACAGCGAGAAAAGACAGGGGAGGAGGTGAATGTGACAACAACACGGTCAGTTTGTAATTAGAGGAGTCACTGCTAGAAGTAACTAATGTTCTCACTTTAATTTAAGAAATACAGGGTGTGCTTTTTACTGAGTTAGGGCACAAAAATAACAATGATCAATACCAATGAATGAGATTGATTAGTGGCTTTTGAAACTCAAACTGGAGTCTGCATACATCAAATTAGTGAAGGACACAGGATTGTCTCTGAAAATTGTAGCAGTGCTATTTCAAAGTCAGCATTTAGAGCTTGTGTTTTGTGATGTGTTTAAGAGAAACAGAGTACATAGGCAGGGATTAAATTACTAAGTAATAGGATCAAGGCTGGAGCCTATTACTTAGTAATTTAATCCCTGCCTATGTACTCTGTTTCTCTTAAACACATCACAAAACACAAGCTCTAAATGCTGACTTTGAAATAGCACTGCTACAATTTTCAGAGACAATCCTGTGTCCTTCACTAATTTGATGTATGCAGACTCCAGTTTGAGTTTCAAAAGCCACTAATCAATCTCATTCATTGGTATTGATCATTGTTATTTTTGTGCCCTAACTCAGTAAAAAGCACACCCTGTATTTCTTAAATTAAAGTGAGAACATTAGTTACTTCTAGCAGTGACTCCTCTAATTACAAACTGACCGTGTTGTTGTCACATTCACCTCCTCCCCTGTCTTCCTCGCTGTGCTGTTTGTGTGCTGAGACCCGCTTCTTCAATCTTCTTTCCATTACCGAACGGTCAATATTTGTTGCTTTGCTGGTGTGTGAATCCATTTAACAAGTAAAAGTGATGATACTGAAGAACAAGAGTGTGGAATAAACATACAAAGACATGAACTGAGACACTGACCCTCAGGTCCTGTGGCAGACTGATACAACTGCTTTAGTGCAGGTCTTAATCCTGACCCCGCAGATTCATGTAGAGACCCAAGGTGAAGAAACTGAGGTATCTTAAAAGGATGTGGCTTAAAAGCCTGTCTAATGTGCATTCAGACTGTCGAGTAGAATCTTAATGGCTGAACTAACCTGCAGCCAACACAACACACAAGGATTTTAAAACAGGTAGCATGTTCTCTTCTTCGGACCCTGAAGCTGCTGTAACATAATAATGCTCACCTCATTTAAAGCTTCTTGGAGCAGTGCAGAACACCAGCTGACTAGCAATAAAGGCCCCTTTTCAGTGTTTGACCGTGAGAAATGACTGCACTTTGGCTTTATGCCAGAGAAGATAGAGGGCATTTGGGTGTTTTTGTTTTAAATGCAGGACTTGAAACTCAGATCAGATCATAAGAACAAGAGCACGGGTGATATGTGAAAATGTGGACACCAACGTTGATCATTCTTTGTAGATTATTATTTCACTACATAAAAATTTATGGTGGACAAACATCTCCTCTGGTTGGAAAAAAATAAATCTGACTGAATAAAAGTCTGTGAGAACATGACCCAACTTCTCACTTGATTTACGGGTTTATTGTATTAAATGATCCAGGAAAACAGTGAGGGCACGAAGGCCTTGTGATTGACAAAATGGTACCAGAGACATTTTGTTAATCGCTAGACTGCTGTGGCAGAGGAAGTAGAGCGGGTCATCTATTAATCTGAAGGTCAGTGTTTTGATCCCTGGCTTACACAGTCCACCTTTTGAAGTGTCCTTGAGCAAGATATAGAACACCAATTTGTGCAAGCGTGTACATGACTAAAAAACACTTAAAGGCCTAGAATAAAGTGCTGTGTGAATGGGAGATGTGACTTGTAGCCCAGAAGCACTTCTGCTCTCTCAGTAAGAGTAGAAAAGCATTACATAAGTACCAGTCAGTTTAACATAAAAGAGAGACGCTGTACTGAAACAACCCCGAATAAAAAAAAATCTATGGGATAACTGAGCACTGAAGATGGTGCTAGAACTATATCCGATTTGACTGGTGATTCTGAACATGCCATTTTCCCCAAAGCAAATAAGTGCCCAAATATATATGCTTAGATGACTGCCAAGTGGTGAAACTTTCTTCTAGAAAGGCTTTGTTGCTACCCAATCAATGTGCATAACAAACAAACAATTGTCATGTTTGGTTTTGTAAAACCAAGATGGAGAACCTTCATAGTCCACAAATCAATTAGTGACACCACAGTGATGACCCCATCCACGATATGCAATTTAAAGGTACAACGCTTCGTTGTTTACTGTATAATTTAAATGTGCATGGATGATAACCTTTGCTGTGTGATGCCAACAGGAAAAATGAATGGACAAATATTTGGTCAAACTCCAAAGTAATTCCAAACTAAAATTTTGATCTGACAATAAAATCCATCATGATGTACAGTCATGAGAAACAAGTACACCCCTTGTAGAACCAACAGTACCTTGAGGTAACTGTTTTTCTGTATAATTTTATCAGCCTCTCACATTTTTGTCAAGGAATTGTATCTTTACTGTGTTTCAGTTCACTGTGGGCATTTGTTTATGCACAGCTCTCTTTAAGGTCCCACCACAGCGTTTGGACTTTGACAGGGAGATTGCACCTTGATTCTTTTCTTTTTCAGCCGTTCTGTTGTAGATTTGCTGCTGTGCTTGAGAGCCTGGTCCCTTTAGCTGTTGGACATATGGTCTCCCACTTTGGCATACAGAGGAGTTCTTGGTCCACTCAATGACTGCAAGGTGCCCAGGTCCTGTGGCTGCATAACAAACCGAAATCATCACCCCTCCACCACCGTGCTTCACAGCTGGTATGAGGTGTTTGTGCTGACATGCTGTGTTTGGTTTTCTCCAAACATGTTGCTGTGCATTATGGGCCAACATCTCCACGGCCTTATCTGTCCAAAGGACATTGTTTCAGAAATCTTGTGGTTTGTTCGGATGCTTTCTCTGGGTAACCCTTCCAAACAAGCCATACTTATTTAGTTTTTAGCCATGAACTTTAACATACTAACCGAGGCCTGTGAGTCTGATGTGTAGCTCTTTGGTTTTTGTCAATTTCTCCGAGCATTGCGCAATCTGACCTTGGGGTGAATTTGCTGGTACATCGACTCCTGGGAAGATTGTGACATTAACACACGATTGAATGCTCCAGATCCACAAACTATCAAAACTTTTGCTTTTATAGTGGTGGTTACACTTGCTGATGGTCAATTAATCAAGTGCATTTGATTAGCAGCACCTGGCTGCTCCTTTCCTTCTTAATTCCTATGAAGGCACTCAGGATGTTAGTTTTTACAAGACTGCAAAGCCCCCCCAATAATAATATTTCAGCCTAGACGGTGGGTGGCTGTGATTTTTTAAAAATATTTGTATTAATATCTACATGTCCTTTAAGAAATCATTCTTCTCTTAGTGTGCAGACAAAAGAAGGCAAGTAAGCGTGGAGAAATAACATTAAGACAAAAGATGATAAGAAATTCAATATATTGTCAATTGCCTCATGTTCATTCACCGCTTCTATTTGCAGCTTTTTGTAGCAGCAAGTCTGGGAGCTGAATTTGGTTATTTGAACGTGTGTGTGTGTGTGTGTGTGTATAGCAGTGATTTGGAACAAATGTATAACTCCCTGGATATAACTTCCTGTGAAGTGTGAAGTGATAACACCAGACAATATGAATGTACCTCCCATCCACCCTACACACGCAAAACACACACACATACACAAATCATCCTTCAAAATGCCTCCACTCGGGATAATTGAGTTTCCTCTTCCCCGCACTCCTGACAGAAATATAAAACACCCCGTCACCATAAAAGCCCTCCGTAAAGCTTTTAACACTTGGTTTCCTTGCTTATTAACCAAGTCGGTGACAGAGGAAGAAATACTCTGAGCACCAAAAATAAATAAATAAATAAAAAAGGTCAATTTTGTGGCCATAGTAAGCAAAATATGTACCAGCTACTGTGTGCGTTTGCATCAGAGGAGAAACAAGTGGAAGAGACGATTGAAGATAACAAGGAGAAGCATGTTTGTTATAGCAGTCAGTTTGGTTTTATGGGGAAATAATGAAAGACTGTCGATTTATAAGAGCTGCGTGACTCAGAGTTTTCTGTCCTTTCTCAACACACATTTAGCCTCATTCAAATTTGTACTCAGGGAAATGCCAGTGAGACATCATAAGGACGCTGCTTCCTGACCTCCATTCTGCCTAAAGTATTAATACAATTACAGTTACCAAGACGAAGACGGGATTTGGAATTGTGATGGGAAGCTGATCCGAATCGACCTTGACTGTGAAATGGAGGGATTAGCGTTGAAGAACATTTTCTTGGCACCTTGAGGAGAGGGTATTTTGTGTTTGCTCTTGCATGTTTTTGACATCATAAAGGGAAACGCGGAGCTGTCAGTATAGCTACTTGATACAGAGGCTGTCTGCTGTCAGTCAGAGCGAGTAATGATGGTGATGAGTCACTGCCAGTCTACCCCTGACTCTGTCAAGTCTCCACTGGATTCAAAAGCCAAGACTTCTCCTGAGGAGCACCTCTAACTGGCAGAGGAGATGACAGGCGTGTTAAAGCTCATAGCTCATGTACTTTTCATAATGCAGAATTTTGCATTTAAAACATAAACATTTGTATATTCTTATTATGCTTAAATGTAGGATTGCTTTACTGCAGTAAACACTACTATGGCAAAATCATTTTGATAATATAAAGAGTCTAAGTTACAATGACAGGTACAAATAAATCTAAGAAAAACGTTTCAGAATAGATTTTAAAATGAAATGCATCTGTTTAAAATACACTTCTTGTAAATTTTAAAAACATGCAAACAGCGCACACAGCAAGAGGTCCGGACCAAGGTGGAATCAATCCCAGACCTTCTAGATGTCATTCTAGCTGTGAGGCAGCAGTGATAACCACCACACCACTGTGCTGCCTGCAAGGTCAAAAACCAATGAATTTTAACAATAAACTGTTTTAATTAGTTGAGAATTGAGCAAAAGCATTGATGGGTTCAAAATCATTTTAAATTAACAAGTAACAGAGACACCAACAGCTTCTCAGTTTTACTTGCGCAAGGAGGAAATCCCATCCTCTCTGAGCTCAGCTCCCGGCCAAGGGACGTGACCGTTCACTGGGCAAGAGAGGAAGCGGTCTCCCACGGATCAACCTCCTTGTTCCGCTTTTATTACAGACCTTCACAAGAAGCACGTGGGTAACATAAAACTCAGTTTACAACATGCAATAAACAGCATTCTTGGCACTTCCCTTACCATATATGGTAGTCTGCAAGTTACATTTGTATACACAGCCTACGTGAGGGTCTGTGTCTTATATGGATTATATGTATAAGAATGTGTATGAATGTATTTCCTGTACACTTCAAAATAAAACAGTATAATATAAAACTCATGAAAACAGAAGATATGATAATTCAATGTAAACAGAAGAAAGTTTACAGAATAATCCTAACAAGCATTAACTATAGTCAATTAATATTATCTGTCAGTATGAGATAAGAGCTGAGGTCATGCTCACCAACTGAAGCACAGTGCCTCAGGATTCTGTTTATTTAGACACCTCTTCCCTTCTTGTAAGATGCCACAATGGCATCCTAACTAGTTTATGCTACAGTCACAGCAGGGGGAAACAGCCCAAATTATCACAGCTGTGAGCCAGCCTCTGAAATGGCTGCTTCAAAGACGGGGAACAGGTCTATGACCACGTGCAGTCAGCTGACTTTGGTGCCTCAAGACGGCGATAAGATGGAGTCAGTCTGCTGTTGCTCAGCTTGGAATTGAATGGGACCAAGTTGAAAATCTCACTGCTCTAATTGTGATAAAATTAGAATTTCCTGAGAAATCTATGGAAATCGCAAATCTGTTGCCATCTAGATGCACAGAAATTCACATTAACTACTTACATTCAGAGTCTAGCCAGAACCTCGTAGTTGAAAAAGAAAATTTCCCCCCAAAATACTGATGTATTTGCTAGACTACAGAGTAGTGAGAGTAGGGAACATGTGGAAGAAGTGGAGGGATGCTCTGGAGAGAAGAGGAATGAAAGTCAGTAGAAGCAAGACAGAATACATGTGTGTGTGTGTGTGTGTGTGTGTGTGTGAGAATGGGAGGGAGACAGGTATAACAGTGAAGGTGCAAGGAGCAGAGGTAGTGAAGGTGGATGAGTTTAAATACCTGGGGCTAAACATCCAAAGCAACGGACAGTGCAAAAGAGAGGTGAAGAAGAGAGTGAAGGCAGGGTGGAGTGGGTGGAGACAAGGTTAGGGGTGATTTGTGATAGAAGGAGAGCAGCAAGAGTGAAAGGGAAGGTTTCCAAGATGGCAGTGAGACCTGCTGTGATGTACAATTTAGAGACAGGAGGTGGAGCTGGAGATGCTAAGACTTTCATTGGGAGTGATCAGAATGGGCAAGATTAGAAACGAGTATTTCAGAAGCACAGCTCAGGTTAACATGGTTTGGACATGTGCAGGAGGAAGAGTGGATACAGTTGATGAAATATGTTGAAGATGGAGCTGCCAGGCAGGAGGAAAAGAGGGAAGACCACAGAGAAGATGTAGTGAAGGAGGACAGTGCAGGCTGCTAGTGAGAAAAAGATAATTAGAATATAACCAGTTGCAGTCAAGTCCCCTGTTTCAAAGAGATGCGTGGCAGCCAAGTTGCACCCATCGGCACAGACTGTCTCAGTTTGATTATAATCTGTTGGCAATCTGTCTGCATTTATACTGTATTATTAGATTAGATGGCACTGGTTGCCTCCCACCAGACAACCTGTGCAATCACCTCGCCATCAAAAGTGGTCAACCAGAGACTGAGTGTGTTGCACGCTCAGCCTCTGGGCAACCAGTTGGTGGCTCCAAATACTTACACTCAGTTGCTGAATGTGAAAAATTTTCAAATCATTCACTGTGCAACCACCAATTTTTCCTAGATGCAAAGAGGATGACTGAGGCATCAGAGTTATGAATCAACATGGTGCTCATTCAGCCTGTGCAGGTCACTGTCTACAGGGGTAACCCCGTCATGTCGCCATTCTCTTTTTTAAAACTAGTGCAACTTCCATCTGGTATAGTGCAGCCTAGATTATTTTTTTGTAGCTACAACTGACAGATTTCCCCTAAACATGTTTTTATGCAGGCAGTCGTAAAGCGACTGTTTTGCAAAGGGGAGAGTTCAAAGGATACGCTCACTGAACACGTGTGTAATTGTGTCTATTTAAAATGCAGCTGTAGAGAAAAGGCAGACTCGATGAAACAAATGCAGGTATCATAGCTGATGAAGGCCCAGTGCTCTTAGAAAATATAAACACATATTTTAAAATGGAATAGTAATGATAAAAACGCACTGTTCTGTGATTGAGGCGCATTATGAGTGCAGAGGAAAGGTTTCACTGATCACTGCTGATTGATGCTCCATGCTGAGCTGAGAGATGCAGGGGTCCTGAGGGTCGCTGAGATATATTATTATAATTACTGTTTTGTTTCGCCGTGTGTCACCCACATGCTTTGTTTTAATTAGCGAGCACAGCACACGCTTTCCAAGAATGTGTTGTATTAAGTTCTGTATTTGCCTGCAGGCCTATCAATCTATTGGAGCGGGAAACACAACAGCCGCTCTGTCATGAGCAAACTAAATTTCAAATCCAGCTTTCAGACAGCAAACACAATACCAGCGATTAATAAGTTCGGTTTTCTCATGAGTATTTACTCGGCAGTGTGTTCTCATCAATCTCTTTGTCTGCACAGGATTGTGCAAAGGGATCATAAAGTGGCAGGTGCAGCAGCTTCTCCATCCAATAAGGTTTTTCATTTAATTTGTAATGAACAAAATGTGTTTATCCATAAGGGCTACTGGGCTGATCAGTCTGTTGTTCGTGGTACTGATTTGGCCTGAGACCATGTTGCAGTATAAATCCTGCTAATCAGACCACTTCGTGCTTTTATTTCCTTTCTGGCTATAACACTTAAGAGTTCAGAACCATCACCATCAGTGTGACCGCTCTAAACGCAGACGTTTTGGCAGCTTGCCATTCCAGAGCATTCAGGTCTGTGTACACACAATGCCACAATCTTCCCAGGAGTGGACATCCCCAGCAAATTCAACCAAAGGTCAGACTGTGCAATTGCTCAGAGAAATTGCAAAAAGAGCAACATCTCAGACTCTACTGGCCTTAGCATGTTAAATGTTAAAGTTCATCACACTACAACTGGAAAAAGACTGAATAAATATGACTTGCTTGGAAAAGGTGCCCACAGAAAGCCTCTCCTTTCTAAAAAAAAAGAAAACGGCAGCACAGCTTAGGTTTGCAAAGTTGCATCTGAACAAACCACAATATTTCTGGAATTATGTCCTTTGGAAATATGAGACCAAAATAAAGATGTCTGGCCATAATACACAGCACCAAGTTGGGAAAAACAAACACGGCATATCAGCACAAACACCTCATACTAACTGCCAGCACAGAAGGGCTGATGATTTAAGCTTTTTTTTTTTTTTTTTTTGCACCCACAGAAGCTGCAGACATTGAGTTGACCATGAACTGCCCTGTATACCAAAGTATTCTAGAGTCAAACGTGAAAATAAAGAATCAAAGTGTCAGTCAAAGTCCAGGACTCTGCTTGACTAAAATGCTGTGGTGGGACCTTAAGCAGAGCTGTGCATAAATGAATGACTGCAAACTTTAATGAACTGAAGCAACATTATAAAGAAGAGTGGGCCAAAACTCCTCCACAATGATGTGTGAGACTGATAAAGACATACAGAAAACCATTAGTTCAAGTTGTTGCTGCTAAAGGTGGATCTACAAGCTTCTGAATCATAGGGAGCGCTTTGTTTTATTTAGAGCACTGTATGTCATCTCTATTCTGTTCAATACTGGATTGTGAGTTAGCAAACAGCACCTTATAAACGTACAATGTGGTGTTTCTAACCAGTAGGACTGCTAAGACGCACTCTCTATGTAAGTCTATATGCAAAAAAATTAGGTAGCAGCAGAGATGTTTCCTCTTGGTTTGTGAAATCTTATTGTTTAGCCTCAAATTTACAAGTTTGGCATTTGCCAGCTTGTTTTTTTGTAAAGTGAACATGACAAGCAAGGGGTTGATGTCACTGACTAACTGAGATCCCTCCATGCTTACATGGAAGCAACTTGTCAATCACAAATCGTTATCCTCTATTTTACACTAAATATGACTATAATGTACAAAGCATGAATTTGTATTAAATAAGACTTGGAAGTAGAGATCAAGACCATAAACCCAGCAGAAAAGCTTTTAATGAGGCTATAAATGAAATAAGAACTAGGCTCTTTTCTCATTCTTTTTATAGTATCAAATATTTTTTGCAACCAGGAGTCCCCCCCCCTCTGCTGGCCATACCTACAAATGCAAGTTTAAGGAACTTATTGCATTGGCTTCACTTTTCAGACCTGGGCGCTACAGGAAAAAGTACATCCATGAATGCCCATAAAGTTGTCAGTAATACAAAAATTTATAGCTGATGCTTTTAACAGTGCAATACGAACTGTTACCTTCAGGTCACGTTGCCTGGCGTGCTCCATGTCCTGCACGGCGCAGCGGTGGGCCTCCTGCAGACGCTGCTGTCGCCTTTGATGCTCCGTCTGCAGCTCCTCCAGCTGCATCCTCAGGTGCTCCCTCTCCTGGCTGAACTGATGTTGCAGCTGTTGCAACGAGGACTGCGACTGGGACAGCTGCATCTCCAGACTCTGCTTCAACAAGGATATCTGCACAATAAGAAGAAGAATAAATATTGCAGTGATTGTCAGTGAAAGTTGAACAAGCAGCCACCACTGCTAGACCTCTGCATACATAATTTGTTGGATAGAAATCTGGTAGGTGGTGCAGGAAGTATAAGTTCAGGCTGTCTCGAGGGAACAGCATTTTTATGCAGCAGAATAACAGAGAGAGGCAGAGAGGGGTTGGCAATCAATTTGCCTTAAACAAATATATACTCTCAAAGCCTCCAGCAAAAGAGCTTTTTGCTGTGAATGTAGCACTAAAAGCAAGCAGCAGTGTGACTCACAAAATTAGCCTGTCTAGACAGTTTAGGATTCTGAATTCAACCGTTGAGAGAAGTACGACCTTGCAAAAGCGGCTTTGGCAGCACTGTATGCGGCTGCTGCCAGGCCAAAAAAACAAACAAAAAAACCCGTATTTGAATCAGAAAACTCGAAGGAGATCGACAATGAAGTTTAGAACAGGGGTATCAAACTCATCTAAGTTCACAGGCCCAGAGGTTCATACAGCTCAATTTAACCTCAAGTGGGCTAAACCAATAAAATCACTTAAAATAACGATATAAGAAATGGTTTTTAAAATCTTAATGAGCCATCCATTCACAAAGCAGATGGTGAACAGAATGAGATGTGTCAGGAAAAAGAAGTGTGGTCTCATTATGTGTGCTTTACAATTTAGTGATCACAACTGATTTAGACACAAATGGGAACTTCTGTTTAGTCTAGACAGGACGATTTTGGGAGACTTATTTGGGAGTCTTGAAATATTTTTTAAATATCCACATATTTCCATTCCTGCCTACAACTGCACACCAGACATTTTACAAAATCATTTTAAATTTTAATGACTCATCTGCAATTTTCACACTTTGGGAAGCCATTCTGTAGGCGGGATTCGAACCTTTGGTCGGCAGTGTGGAATGGGATCAGAAAAGTTTGAGAACGGCTTCATAAATTCAAAAATGCTTATTTCGATTGCACAAATCTCACCTTTAAGGCAGTCTTCTTGTGCACTTACAGACTGCTTCTAGTGGGGCTGCTATTTTTTAGATTACTCCGTGGAAGTCAGGTTCTGACCACTCACGCTACGAGCTCTGCAATGTCATGTGCTTCAAACTTGCACAGAGAGCTAGTATCGACTCTCTCTCTTCTTGACCCACATTTCATGTGGCGGTCATTTCTGGCAATGGGATTGAGATCTCCAAGCACTGGAAAAGCCCACAATTCCCAAGCCCAAAGGCAGCACAAGACATGAGGAATGAGAGAGGAAGACGGCTTATCATTTCATTCAGTATTCATCAGTATTTGCACTTTGAATTTTCCCCCTGGGGTGAGAGTGACTCTAAACTATGGCACGCCTTCTTTCATGTTGGCTCAGTGTGCACTGAAAACGCAGGAGATTCTTGAGATTCTAGCAACTGAAAAACCTGGCAGATTGGGCTGCCCGAAAATTTCCAAAAATTCAAACCACGTTGAAGGGTTGTCTCTTTGATGCAGTGGGGGAGATCCAGCACCCATTGCAGAGACACAAGGACACATAACAGTATTTCTTAGAGCTCTAAAAAAATAGCTGCATTGAAAAAAAAAGTCACAAGCTGCACGAGAAGAAAAGAAAATGTGGAATCAACTGAATGTAAATCAGGTAAGGCTTCTGATTATATAGAATTTAGATGAGTTACACGTTTCTGTGTAAAGATCTCACACAAACAGGAGCTCTTGTACCCCAACTGCATCTGCTTTAGAGACTGTGAAAGCTGATGGGAGCAAACAGAGTGAAAGCTGAACGAATTATTCGGCATTTAGCCTTTAATTAAAAATGCATTAATACTTTCAAACGCCATTGGAGGAAGTGTTGATAAATCCATCATGTTGTGCAGAAACTTGCAGATCATCATTTCTGGGATTAGTAAACACAACAGGAAAGACTCTCAGTGATCCAAAGCGAGCAGCTGTTCCTCAGCAGCTGCGTCACTAATTTGGAAATTACATTATCACTCAGACATGAGTCACACATTGTATTGTATGGTGGAATATCTTTATTTACAGACATATGTGATTATATATACACTGCATTCTGTTTCCATATTACCAGGGGTGAAAGTAAGCCGGTACAGTCCGGTGCTGCAATTCTGTGCCGGTACGCAGTACCTGGAAGAGGGGGAGCGGCTGCCTGCCGTAAAGCCGTCATTCAGAACCAGTCATGGCTGCACTTTGGGCCAGAATAGATCCCCTAGCAATAAGCAGTCTAAAACAGATTTAATCAGTTAATAAATAGCTTTTTTTTTTCTCATTTCAAATTGTTTCTGAACTGTTCGTGCTATGCTGGAGCTTCAATTCTCTAGCTTCTCTGCCCTCGGAGGTCGAGGCTTTCGTCAATACCCAGCCTTTACCATAGACATATATACCTAGACGCGGCATTGAGCGCTGACTCGTACGTCAACGTCGCCACCATATTGGAGGAGGCAAAAACGGCCAACTTAACATGAGAGAGATGCTGCACTCTTGTGCTGAATGGAGTTGTTCGAACCATTTTACAGTCAAAACGGGATCGCATGGGATTACCTCTCACAGGTAAGACTGACGAATTGTTTTCGATCGTATTTGGCCATTCTAACATTTTGAAAACAAAATTTTTTTTGTGCCTAACAGTTTCCCAGTGTATATTAGTGCATATTTGAATGTGTGAATGAACGCATTAACTTAAATAACGCTTTAAGAAAGGCGCTTTATGAAGATCAGTGATTCACTTATATTAGTTCACAGCGCAGCTTTGCCTCGTCCAATATGGTGGACACACAGTTACGTAACATCAGCGGGCCAACCCAGTCAACGAGGCCGCTACGTGTATATGTCTATGGCCTTTACTGCCTTTACTACCTTTAGCCTGTTGACTAGCCACGTCGACGGGATGCAAGTGGGGCATTTTATATAGCAGGCTAGACCCGCCAATTTTGATTGACACCTCAATCGGCCAATCATGTATATGGCCATATCAAAATCACCTGCAAAAGCTACTTGACGCCCTCTGGTTATCATTGGCTCTGGAAAATCAATTTCTTAAAATGATTGGCCGAATGAGGTATCAATCAAGGTGGGAGGCTCTAGCCTCCCACAAATATATTGCACATTTTGGTGCGGCCAGTTAACAGGTTACTGTCTGTCTGCTCGATACAAAATATCCCAATTAAAAGCAAAGAGAGATTAACTAAATGCGTTTCATGTTATTTTGCTCAATTTCAACAACACAGCACAGCTCGAAAACACTGCTTATGACCGGAGATTTCATTTACGCTACACGAGAGCGCATTCACCTCCAAAACACAGTGGGTGCCAAGGGGATTGGGGTTTGAGAAAGTTTGGTGATTATTTCTTTCCAGAAGTTTTGTATTGGTGGACAGAGGGAGAATGCGTGGAGGTGGTCATCAGTTGTGTTAAGTGTGTGCAAACATCTCAGTTCCTTAACAATTGAAAAAATATATTCCACATTGTCAAGTGCTTCTAATTTCTGCCTTATACAGGTAGGCAACAGTAAAAAAATAAAATACAATAAATAAATACAACTACTAATTATATATAGATATCTCTCTCTCTTTATATATATATATATATATATATATATATATATATATATATATATATATAATATATATAAATAGATATAGAGAGCGAGAGCGAGATTGTCATAGAACCGCCAAGAATTTAAAACTACTTTCACCCCTGCATATTACCTAAGGTTTACTTGCTGATACAACTTGCAAACTGTGGGGTCATTCAGTGGGGAAGGTTGTTGTATAATTGGTGAAAACTTCACATGTTAAACAGTTTACACATTCATTGTATTTATACACACTGGCACCCCTGTTTCAAACATCCATGCCCACTAAGCCTAGGACATTAAGGGCCTGATTTACTGAGTGGGGTAAACTGGAAGCAACGCAGCAACTGCCAAAAAGTGCAACTGAGAGTGGAAATTTTCTCGCACAGTCTACCAAGAGCAAAAGGTTTTGGGTTATGCTGCTGCAGTTTTGACCTGTTGAATTATTGTGTGGTAATAAAGTTCATAAAATGCCACTTTTATAATCACAGTGCACCATTTTAGGGACATTTTGCAAGTTATGTCAAAGCATTTTAAGCTTTGCGTCTCATTTTACTAAAACCTGCAGTGATGGCAACAACTGTGGAATTTAAAAATGAAGTAAATGTTACATTTTACAACACATGCACTTTAAAAAAAAAAAAAAAAAGCACCGGGTCACCAACACATTACACCTGAAGAAGCTGCTTGGCAAAGGAAATCCATGCTGTGACGCTCCCAGCGCACAGAGGAGGTTTGGCGCTCTCATGTTATGACTGTATGTGCTCTGAATTGCTGTAGTTTTCTCAACACTTCCACTTTGCCCCATTTACAGCTGAAAACATTCCACAAACTGAGTTGTTGCCACAGCAACATCCTATTGCAGTACCACGCTCACAGATGTTTGTAAACACCTGTTACAATAGGACTGAAAAGACCTGAATGCACGTGTTGAATGGCAACAAAATTCATATTATTGTCATTCAATGGTTACGATCTTCAGGCCCTGATCATCATGAAGTGAAAATCTGATATCATGGCAGCGCTGGTGTGGATGCCACTGACCCTTCTTAATGTACCATGACTTCAGTTTTCACTGAGATTCAAACTGGAGGTACAAATAAGCTAATTTCAAGCATTACTGACTGTGTGTTTGAGCGCAAAATTACCCGCACATATCATTCACATCTAGTGTCAGTTACACTGACACAATATTTTCAATGCTTATGCTTTTTAAAAACATGCTTTGGAGCACGCTGTGTATCGAGGCATCACTGGCACTGACATCTGCCATTTGATTTCTAAAGAGCGTCTTCTCCGTCAGTGTGTATCTGTCAAGAGGCTGACTGCTGCTCTGATTTGACATTGGAGTAAATAAATATGGTTTCGCTGATTGTGAGGCGCAGAGAGGGTGCGTTAATCACTGATGACAGCACGGGCGTGTTGAAGACCAGCGGTTAATGCACGAGACATGCACAAATAAACAGATATAAAGCTGTTGATTCTGCACGTCCGATGACCACAGGAGAGCTTAGTCATGCCACATTAATATTACTGTGCAGTCATTAGCTACAGCAGCCGGCTCTGGTGTGTGTTAAACACCACCACATAATGAATATGTGAATCTGTGTACCAGTGTGAAGAAATCAGTCTGGCACAGACAGGCAGTCACAGGTACAACCTACACCTAGAAGAGAGGTGACTCTTATTGCTTCTCCTAATTGATATTGCCTATGTCCTTTGGCTTTGTTTCACTCCATTTTGTCTACACTCACTGGACACTTCATTAGGTACACCTAGTTAGTACTGAGTTGACTCTCTTTTGCCTGCAGAACCACCTTAATTCTCCATGGTATAGATTCAACAAGGTGCTGGAAATATTCCTGAGAGATTTTGGTCCATATTGACACGATAGCATCACACAGTTGCTGCAGATTTGTGGGCTGCACATCCGCGATGTGAATTTCCCGTTCCATCGCATCCCAAAGGTGCTCTGTTGGATTGAGATCTGCTGACTGTGGAGGCCATTTGAGTAAATTCATTGTCATTTTCAAGAAACCAGTTTGAGATGATTTGCACTGTGGTCATAAAAGGATGGAAATGCTCAGCAGCAGTTTAAATGTCCCTGACGCATTACACCACCACCACCACCCTGAACTGTTGATACAAAGAAGGATGGATGCATGTTATTTATGCCAACCTCTGACCCTACAATCTGAATATTGCACAAGAAGTTGAGCCCCAAACATCTTTCCAATCTTCTATAATCTAATCTTGGTGAGCCTGTGAAAATTGTAGCCTCAGTTTCCCGTTCTTAGCTGACAGGAGTGGCACCAGGTGTTGTCTTCTGTTGCTGCAGCCCATCTGCTTCGAGGTTAAATGCGTAGTGCTTTCTGAGATGCTGTTCTGCATACCTTGAGTGTAACAAGTTGTTATTTCAGTTCCTGTTACCTTCCCATCAGCTCGAAGCAGTCTCCTCTGACATCACCGAGGTAGTTTCATTGCCGCTCACTGGATATTTTCCCTTTTTCAGACCATTCCTGTAAACTCTAGAGATGGTTGTGTGGGAAGGTCCCAGCAGATCAGCAGTTTCTGAAATACTCAGACCAGCCTGTCTGGCACCAACAACCATAATATGTTCAAAGTCACTTAAAATCCACCTCCCTTTCCCACTCTGATGCTCAGTTTGAACTTCAGTAGGTCATCGTGATCATGTCTACAAGCCTATAGGTGCTGGTCATTAAAATTAGAATATCACAAAAAAGTTGATTTATTTCAGTAATTCCATTCAAAAAAGTGAAACTTGTATATTATATCCATCCATTACACACAGACTGATATATTCCAAATGTTAGTTTCTTTTAATTTTGATGATTATAACTGACAACTAATGAAAACCCCAAATTCAATATCTCAGAAAATTAGAATATTACTTCAGACCAATACAAAAAAAGGATTTTTAGAAATGTTGGCCAACTGAAAAGTATGAACATGAAAAGTATAGAGCATGTACAGCACTCAGTACTTAGTTGGGGCTCCTTTTGCCTGGATTACTGCAGCAATGCGGCGTGGCACGGAGTCCATCAGTCTGTGGCACTGCTCAGGTGTTCTGAGAGCCCAGGTAGCTCTGAAAGTGGCCTTCAGCTCTTCTGAATTGTTGGCTCTGGCGTATCGCATCTTCCTCTTCACACTAGCCCACAGATTTTCTATGGGGTTTATGGGTGGGATTTTCTAAGGAATGTGGCTGCAATGCTGTCCTTCCTTTATTAAAGCTTTAAACTTCTCTGACTTAATGAAGATAATCAGAAAAGCTGGATGTACAGCAACCCTGAAAATAAGAACAAAACCACTGCAAAATGAGTTGCACTACAAGCTTCACCTCTCTTTGATCTTTTAAATATGGCCAATTATCTTTATTTGTAGAGCACTTTTCTGATCCCATGTCGCACGTTTAATAAAGAAGTGTGATGTTCACAGCTCACCAGTGGGCTTAACAACTTAAACTGTTAAAGTTCAAAATGCATGCAAGCGAACACTACCAAAAACATAACCTCCTTGGCCGAAGGAATTATGGGATAGGCCACAACACAGGCAGTAAATTACATTATGTCTCTGTCACTTGTCAGATGTGCTGCTATGAACAGGATTATAATAGTTTTGGATTTTACATTATTGGTTAGTTTAATTCATTTTTACTTTTTTTTTTCTCTAATTCAGTTTTAGTTAGTTCCAGTATTAGTTTTAGTATTTTCATACTTAATCAGGTGCAAGATTCAAGGTGCAAAAGTGACTATTGTGTAATGAAGACTCGACAAAAGATACCCTTTGAAGAAATATATTCAACAACCAGCTGTTCACAGACAGCAGCACTACATGCTAAATGTGTGTAACATTAAGGACACACATGAACATCAACAGGGAGAAACAAAGAAAAAAATGAACTCCAAATCTCAATAAATTCTATAATAAACTCCCAATAAAGTTCCGCGTCAGTGCAGCAGATTAACAACACCTAAATGTGGTGTTTGACAAAAACAAACTCTTTGAAGGAGTCAAAGGTCAAATCCAGCTGCATCCTGATGTTCTCCACCTGAAGCTGCTTCTGTTTTGGAGCTAGCTTGGTTAGATGCTCCTAATTAGACTTGCAGGGTCTTTGCTGCCTCTGTACACAACCTACGGAAGTGGCCGACCTCATGTCCGCATTTATGCTTGTGTAGCTGGATTGTGTGTGTTAATTACCTTGTGGTCGTGTGCTGGTGTTTTTGCGGTGCCAGCTGGGACTTTTTTTATTTTTGGTCCTCGCTCTTTGTGCTCAGTTTTTTGGCTGCAAACATATTTGTCCCTGTTTTTTCACTTTCTTCTCCATTCCAATAGTTTCAGCAGTCTCCCTCCAGGAATTTGCTGACATTTGTGAGTCCTTATATTGATGCTTTGATTATTATTCCTTATTGTTATTCTCTGACTGATAAAATAGCCAGCGAAAAGTAGCCAGAAACGCACAAGGACTAAACAGGTTAATCACAACGTTGTGGGCTGCGTGGACCTGACAAGTAGTCACGTTTCTCCACAGGTGCACGCCAGGTTACCTCGTAGGATGATTTCTACGAGTTTCTGCAGCTGCCTTGAGTGCGCGTCTCAGGAGGACTGTGATGTTTTTTCCTGACTGAGGAGTGTTCCGTACATTTCTTCATCCACAACAAGACACTCGCTTCTATCTGTGCTATTGTAGTCAAAGAAACTCCATATGGGACTCTGCTGCTTTCTCAGCAGACCGCTGCCATTACTTTGAGGACCAGCAGGGTGAGCACACACACACACACACACACACACACACACACACACACACACACACACACAGTTGCCTGATGGCGCTCCAAGCTTAAACTCAGAGCGTGGAAAAAATGATTTCATATCAAGCCACAAGGCTTTAAAAAAAAAAAAAAAAAGAAAATGAAAGTCAGTTTATCTATAATTTCAGTTAGTTTTGTAAACTCGCAATTCAGTTTTAGTTAGTTATCATTTTTTCCTTTTAATTATAGTTTTTATTTATTTCAATTAACAACAATGTTTTTTCAATTTCAGTTTTCGTTATTTTGTTCATTTTCATTAACGATAATAACCCTGGTTTATGAGCTGTGGGATGGCATTATTTTCTTAAGGATGGGAAATGTATCCTCTGCTAAAGGAGATAATGAAGCTGGCACTGAGGCTCCTTTGCATTTTGAGAATTTGACCAGCTCTTATTACAGCTGCCGTGCAGATACTTCACTAGTTCCTAACCTCCTTAAGTACAACTAACTATCTGAACCACAACCAAAGTCTCATCTCTGCTTTTGTCTTTGTTTGATCATCTGTTTACCGTCCTTTTTTCCCCCATTTGTATCCTGCCTTATTCCTGGTTTGTTTCCTTATGTTATTCTCCTGAGTTTTTCCCCCCTTGTATTTGATTTCTGTCTGTTTATCACTGCAGTGAGCTTACTAGGCCACTTTCATTTTTCATGATCAAGTAAATCTACCTGGATTTAGGTCCTCAATTTGCTAAAACACATCATAAACACCTAAAAACACATCACATTCCTTTTATTGCTTTGCACAAAGACAGTAGAAAGAGACCAGAAGGATGGGCAGCATTGTGATCGCCATGTTTGACTTCCCATTGGGAAGAGCCTCACCTGTTCCAGCAGGTCTTCCACTTTCCTCTGCCAGCTCTCCCTGGCATTGCTCAGTTCCTGCTCCTTGCTTTGTGCCAGCTGAGTCAAGGCTGAGTTCTTGTCCTCCTCGTGCTCTTCTTTCAGCTCCTCACGGAGCTTCTTACACTCCTGCCTATAGGACAGCATAAAACAGAGAATGATTATGTATAAGTGGAAAAAGATTTTGCACATAAACATGACCTGCAGAGAGTTACAAAACCGATCCAAAGAAGGACGGTTTATGCATTCATTATAATTCCTGTACACTCGATAAATAAATAGATTAATATAGCCGAGCCGCATTTGTTAAAGTGCATTTTTATGGTATATTCAAACTGAACATGAAGTCTGCCTTTTTGACAAATTTTGCAAGTCCAAATCTTCACCCCATAGCAACCAATAAGAGAACTACTTCCATCCCAAATACAGCCAAGCTCCTGTGGACACGCACCATATGCTGTAAGGAACTCCACTATGTTCACTTGTAATGTTGTCCAAAATAATACCAGTATAAATTTTTATGTGATTTAAAAAAAAAGTGCCATTTTGTGATATTAATTATAAAGCGATGCCATGTTTGTGTCCAGCCTTCGATGATGATTTAATAGCTAAAAACAGAGTTAATTCAACAACCTCCAACAAAGCACGGCACGTAACTGTTCCCGCAAAAGGTGGAAACAACAAACTTGTTTCACTGTCAAGAGGAGTAGATATGAGAAGCTGGTTATGTGCAACCCCAGTGCAGACAAATGTCTCAACTGGGCATCCCTGGAGCACTTGCTAGTTGCACTCCATGTGGCAGGAAGAGGAAAAGGTAAAGGAAAACTACTGATGTGGTTACATGGTGGAAAAGCAGGGCTTTAGGCACCTGGTTAAAAAGCTCGACCCAGGACACAACACCCCAGGCAGCAAATATTTTTCACTTTCAGTTTTAATGTGTGACAATATTGCGCAGCTCCTGAAGAGTTACAATGTGATTTTACTTTAGTTATTGTTAAAGAACGTGTTAAGTTGTCACATTATAATTTAACTTCAACTTTCCAGGGAAAACACTACCTAGGCTACCTTTGTCATGGCTGGGCTGTGTGGCTGGCACCCAAGTGCAAGACGCATGAGACAAACGTAAAGTTTTAAGGCAGCTTTAATGTCAAAACTCTTGAACACAGTCCAGATTACAAAAGACAAGGTCAGACATTATGTGACACACTCGGAAAACAACAAGGGAAGGTGTGCACACACACAGCGGTCAGGATACGACAAAAAAACTGAACACTAAGACCTTAAATACACACACATGAGGTAATCAGGGAAAGAGAGACAGCTTGGGAGGACGAGGCACACATGAACAAAATGGCATTAATGACAAGAGGAAACAAAACTAAACACAAAGCACAGGAAACAAGGGACTGTCAAAATAAAACAGGAAGTGACCAACAAAGACACAAACACAGACTTGACACATGAGGCAAAGGACTCAGAACACAAAGGGACAGGACAAACACTGGAGTACAAAGATGCGGGGAAGACAACACAGGGAGCAGGGATTCAATATAAATACCTGCAACTAATAACAGGAACTATAACCTAAAATGAACTAAGAACCAAATCCATATGAACACTGAAACAACAGAAGCATCTCAAATGAAAAAAGAACCTCAGAACAAAAACACAAACACTGGGAAAAATGGCCCAGGACCACAACAACCTTCATTCTTACAAGTGACTTATGCTGTGTCACTATTACTACACTATAATGCTGTTGTTGCTGGGACCTTATTCCAGTGGATGCACACTTTGAATTAGGTTGCCTGCCATTAATGACAGTAGATCAGTGAAATGGAAGGATCGAAAATGTCCCTCATTTTGTTTTGCACTTATGAATGCTGCTGCCTGCAAGCTGCAATCACTGATAAAACACTGCTCAGTATTTTTCCTATATTGTGATGAATATTATTACAAATTTCCTTGATATATTTGTCAACTGATTATATATATATATATATATATATATATATATATTGTGATAGAATTTTGAGGCTGTATTGCCCACTCGTATTGAGCAGTTAGTGAATTGAAGCAGTGAAACTGAAAGGCTGTGACACACGCGGTAAAGCTGAGGGGATCGTATAACAAATCTTAGAAAGCCCAACAGGGACTTAGAGGTAGCTTAGACCAGAGGATGCAGGACAAATGCAGGGTGCGCTATTTAAACTGCTTTAGTGTGGATGCAACTTTACAACCCAAGCTCTACCCCAGCTCCTCCTTTCACGCTTTATCTGATGCTTATCGTCAATGATGCTTGATCTTCTCTGCATTGGGGGTGTTGCTGCTGACCTCTCCATCACCAGTTTTTAAGGTCTCCATATGAAAGGGTGGCAAGGTCCCAGACAGAGCCACCAAAAAATGAATTACTGCAGTAGGAAATATTAACCTTTTGTCTACAGTAGTCTCGATTGAAATGAAGTTATGGACTGCCTCGAGGATATCAAATAAATCTAACAGGTATGAGGGTTAGAAAAAAAAGAGATTATAATTTAATCCTAATTTGTTTGGGCAGATTTTGTGGACATGGTAACAGTGTCTGAAAGAAGAGACTCAAACTAGCAGCTAGAAATTATCTGGAAAGGTAAAGGTGCTTCAGAGAGCTCTATGGAACCTTTATGGGAACAATAAATTGCCCTGAATCATTAGACCTCAACACAGCTTCCGCTGAGCGCCCATCACTCTCCAACACTTCGGCTAACAGCTCTGCGAATGGCAGTGTGTGTGTGTGTCTGCACGTTGCCAATGTAATAGCTGTGTGGGAGTTGAAATGGCAAGCTGTTAAATGAAGTATCCACGCAAACACGTTTTTTTTTGTCACTTTGAGAGCTGGAAAGTGTCAGACTGAAGGCAGGCTTTAACACACACAGCGGTGCAGTCACACACCACAAAGTCACGTTAAGAGTGCAGCACACTTGACACGTGTCATCATTCACGGCCTCGTTCAGCAGAAAGCAGACGCTCCCCCTCTCTCCCACTCGCTCAGACACATCCAGACTCCGGGCGTCAAAGATCTCTGCTCTGCCCTTCTCTGCTGGGCAGGAAGAGCTGAGGGCAAATGGAGTGAGGCAAAGAAATGAAAGGGTAGATGAAGGAACTGTCAAAGATGGAGGAAACATCCAGATCAAATGTGGCATAATTGGTTGAATTTTGGTGCCTGTGCTGGGAGGTGTCAGGCATATGTGCTCATTCAAAGGTGTGAGCGGGATTATAACCTTGAGTATGCTGAATGTGGATGCTCAAAATATGTCATCTTTCTCATAAAAATCATAAGAATTTTGTTGGTATAGTACTTTTAAAACTGGGCACCGCTGTAGCTCACCGGGTTGAGCCAGTGACCCACACAGTACAACAAAGGCTAGAGACCTTATGGCAGGAGCCTGAATTTAAGAAAGAATACATCCTGTGCCCCATTCCCCCTCACTCCCTCCCTTCCTTCCTTCCTTCCTTCCTTCCTTCCTTCTCTCTGCACTGTTAGGCTAAAAAGGCTTGGATAAAATAAAAATATTAAATACTCTTGTACCTACCTCACCATAACCTCCTCTTGGATACTTTTCAATCTGTCAGAGCTTCAAAGACAAAAGAAAGACCTTTGATTTCTTGTCAGGTTTGCAGTAAAATATGGTTCAGGACTGTAGTTTTACTTAACTGCAATTTAAGTTAGTATTTTTCTTTTCTCTTTACAGCCACTCTGTTGCAGATTTGCTGCTGTGCCTGGGATCATTTTCCTGTTGTATGACCCAGGTTGGGCAAAGCTTTAGCTGTCAGAAAGATGGCCTCACATTTGACTCCAGAATACTTTGGTAGACTGAAAAGTTCATGGTTGAATCAATGGTTGCAAGGTGCTTAGGTTCTGTGGCTGCAAAGATAGGCCCAAATCATCACCCCCTCCACTACTGTGGAGGTTAGTTTGAGGTTTTTTTTGTGCTGATATGCTGCGTTTGGTTTTCTCCAAACGTGGTGCTGTGCATGATGACTAAACCTCTCCCACTTTGGTCTCTTCTGTCCAAAGTCCATTTTCCCAGAAGTCGTGGTAGTTTGTTCAGATGCAAATTTGCAAACCTAAATGTTCTTTTCACAGAGAAGAGGCTTTCTCCTGGCAGCCCTTCCAAACAAGTCATGCTTTTTCAGTCTTTTTCTAATTATACTGTCATGATTAACATTTAACATGCTAACTGAGGTCTAAAGAGTTGAGATGTTTTTTTTTCTAAGCATTGTATGGTCTGATCACGGGGCTAATTTGCTGGGATGTCCACTCCTGGTAATTTTGTGCCATTGTGTTAACACACAGCTGAATGCTCCAGATCAGCAAACTGCCCAAACCTCTGCTTTTATAAAGGTGGTCACATTTGCTTATGA
>JAMQGT020008543.1:0-11585 GCA_024447675.2 Pterophyllum scalare
TATGTTTATGTAGCACCTCGTTCAGTTACGTATTGCTACAGTGTCAAACCAGATACTTACTCTGGATGGCATTACTTTGGCCTCCAGTAACACTGTGAGAAATCTTGGAGTCATTTTTGACCAGGATATGTCCTTCAATGCACATATTAAACAGATATGTAGGACGGCTTTTTTACATCTGCGCAATATTTATAAAATTAGAAACATCCTTTCTCAGATTGACGCTGAAAAGTTAATCCATGCATTTATTACTTCTAGGCTGGACTACTGTAATTCATTATTATCAGGCTGTCCTAAAAACTCCCTGAAAAGCCTTCAGCTGATCCAAAATGCTGCAGCTAGAGTACTGACAGGGACTAGAAAGAGAGAGCATATTTCTCCCATATTGGCTTCTCTTCATTGGCTCCCTGTTAAATCCAGAATAGAATTTAAAATCCTTCTCCTAACATACAAGGTCTTGAATAATCAGGCCCCATCTTATCTCAAAGACCTCATAGTACCGTATCACCCCAATAGAGCACTTCGTTCTCAGACTGCTGGCTTACTTGTGGTTCCTAGGATACTTAAAAGTAGAATGGGAGGCAGAGCCTTCAGCTTTCAGGCCCCTCATCTGTGGAACCAGCTCCCAACTTGGATTCGGGAGACAGACACCCTCTCTATTTTCAAAATTAGGCTTAAAACTTTCCTTTTTGATCAAGCTTATAGTTAGGGCTGGATCAGACAACCCTGAACCACCCCTTAGTTATGCTGCTATAGGCCTAGGCTGCTGAGGGGGGTCCCATAATGCACTGTTTCTTCTCATTCACCTTTATTTACTTGTTTATACTTCACTCTGTATTTAATCATTATTATTAATCTCTGCCTCTCTTCCACAGCATGTCTTTTGTCCTGTCTCTCTCCCCTCAGCCCCAACCGGTCGCAGCAGATGACTGCCCCTCCCTGAGCCTGGTTCTGCTGGAGGTTTCTTCCTGTTAAAAGGGAGTTTTTCCTTCCCACCGTCGCCAAGTGCTTGCTCATAGGGGGTCGTTTTGACTGTTGGGTTTTCTCTGTGTTATTGTAGGGTCTTTACCCACAATACAAAGCGCCTTGAGGCGACTGTTTGTTGTGATTTGGCGCTATATAAATAAAATTGAATTGAATTGAATTGAATTGAAACTATTTTCAGCTGGGGATGAGGCACATGTCTTACAGCAGCAGGATGTTGCATGTAGGTATGTTCATCATAAAGAAGTAACTCACCATAAAGGGTAACAATGTGTGTGTTTGGACAGCAATGGAGCTCTTCATTGTTGTGTTAAGTCTCTAAATGGGATGACTGATTTGACCGAAGTAAAATATACCTCAAAACTCATCTGTAAACATGCAGTAAAAGGATTTGCATAACCTTAGCTGAAAGTTTCCCCAACATTGCACTTTATTCATCATCCTGATCACATGCTAACATGCTAATAGACTACACCTTTAACCTTTGAACTTTCCACACACTGCCAAATGAGTTCAACTCGGCTGCTATTTACAGATGCTCAAAGGGAATACTGAATATTATTTGCTCATTACTGAATATTTAATTAGTAGGTCTGACTCATACATGCAGACACTTTCAGATGGTGGGGTGTTCTCCACACTTGCACACAACTCCTCAGCTCCCGCATGGGGTCTATTTCTACAAATCCACCCTACTGAAAGAAGCCCTCTCAGGGATGCTATCACACCCCCATCACTGCAAGAGAAAACACCAGGTAGCACTCTGCAAACACTCCAAACAGCACACACTTAAATACTCAAAGGCAAGAAAGAATTTCCTCTTGCCAGAGCATAAAGAACTAAAAAGGGCATTTCATGATGTTACTAGGTTATGTGAAAAGCGTTAAAAGAAGATAAAGTTGGAGCTGGTATAAATATGTGTTACAAGCCAGCCAGATGTGAGTGTGGTTTAGTTCACCTCGGTAACATACAGCAAACATCAGGCTCAGTATCTGCTTCATATTTCTAATATCTTTTACCTGTATGCATGTCGGCAGCTTCTTATTCATTAGCTGATACAACATTTCAAAAAACTCCCAAGGGCTCTTAGAGAGCACTACAATTATTTAAAACCAACAGATGGATGCTTATACTTTAAATAAAAAAACATTTTCAGCGAAGACGGTGACTGACTTTTATCAGCAAAACTACAACATGTAAACAGTTACCATCAGAGAATTTATCTGTGTGTTAACAAGGATACAGTCCCGGCCAGGAAAAAGGATTTTGTGGCGCACCATTTCTCCCATAATGCACCCCACCGACCAAATATCCACTGCACGCATAGAGGTGAGGATGAGCCATAGAGGGAGTAAAACAAAAGAGGGGAAAGCAAAGGTTAGTGTAGTCCACAGAGAGATTCCAGTCAGGCATTAGTGATCAGATGCTAACTTGTTTTAATTGAGAGGAATAATTAGTGAGAGGCATGATTCAAGAGTCAAATTAGAATGAAATATAGAGAGAGCAGAAAAACAGTAAAGCAGTGGACTAACTAGTGGCAGGAAATTCAAAGCCCTGGAGCTTACAGGCGTTCCTTCTTGAGACTAATGAGTCATAGTGAGGCTGGCACTCAGTCACGTGTTCTGGGGGCTTTTAATCAGTGACTCATAACGCCAACACTTTAAATCACTCGACTAAAATTGTTGATAAGGTTTCAAAGTTAATGATATGACACTTTAATTCAGAATCATCATCAAACAATGAGCATCTGTACATCTGAGCAATTTTATTGCCCTGATCATAAATGATTTTAAAACGCATACAGCCATGCAGGTGTTGTATGTATTTTGCTTTCCTTCCCCACCCCCCACTCCAGTTAGATGTTGGTTCGGTGCCACTGCAAGAATATAACTGAGTGCACTTCTACAAAATAAAAGTACCAGTAAACTACGTAGTGTAATTTTTGATACAACCGTACTACAAAAAAAGAATCCCAATTCCAAAAAAGTTAGGATGCTGTGCAAAATGTAAATAAAAACAGAATGCAATGATTTGCATTCTTATAAACCCATTTTTTAAAATTTACAATAAAATACAGAAAACATCAAATGTTTAAACTGTGAAAATGTACCATTTTAATAAAAATTGGTATAGCCTGTAAACATCAGGGAACTGAGGAGAGCAGCTGCTGAACTTTTTGTCATGGTCCTGGGCCAGTGGCCCAGTGTTTTGAGTTCTTTTAGTGAAGTTCTGGTTTTGTTGCCTTTTGTAGTTGTGTTTTCTTAGATTTCCTTACAGTTTAGATCCTCAGTTTGTAATTTTTTGGATGTTCTGTTATTAATTATTTGTATTTGTAGGTCATTCTGGTTTTCCTTTGTTCTGATTTTCCCATCGATCTCTCCAATTTTAATAGCATTCACACAGTCATATACATTCTTTCAACTACATATACTCACATACACCCAACACATCACCACAGACACATCAAGTGTGAAGAGGGAGTGGGCAGGTCTTATGACACCTCTGTTTCCTGCACCCTGCCTGGGGTGGAGGATGGCTAGTGGTTCGGGACTGGGTCGGCTGCTTCCCCGGGTTGCCGCTGGCTCTGTGCTGGTACCCACTGGTACCCACTCGCCCACACTTAGTCGGGTTGAGGAAGGGCGTGTCCAGATATAGTCTGTGTGTACGTGAGTGTGTGACTGGCCTATATGTGTGTATGAGTATGTGGTCTGTGTGTACTGGCACGTGCGTGTATGTGTACAGCTGGGCCTGGGTCTGTGGCTTACTGAGCCTTGGGCCCTGTGGGAAATGGTTGTTCAGGGTGGGCGTTACCCCTCCCTACCGCTCCCCACTGATTGTTGCTGCCTCCCCTGGGATGTGGGTGCCTGTAGGTCCCGGGGTGCGTGGCCGGATGTCTTGGCATGGCTGTTGGCCACTCCCTTGGGGGGTTGTGGCCTGGGAGTGGCTCAGGCCTCTTCGGCATGGGGGGGGGGTTCTGCTGGGGGGCGGGGGTGCTATGGAGGGGTGAGCTGCTCATTGCCTCTGGCTCTCTAGGGCTCTTGCCCTTTGGTCATGGGACTCCGTCTGGGGTCTCCCTCCTTCCTCCTCTGGGGTGTGCATTTCTCTCCTGTTTAGTCCAGAGGACACAGCGTCCATATTTTACAAAATGGCAGAACAGTTTTCCACTTTGTGTCAGTCCATTTTAAATAAGCTTTGGCCCAGAGAAGATGGCGGCATTTCACAATCATGTTCACATACAGCTTCTTCTTTGCATGACAGACCTTTAACCTGCATTTGTGGATGTCACAGTGAACTGTGTTCACAGACGGTGATTTCTGAAACTATTCCTGAGCCCATGGAGTGATTTCCATTACAGACTCATACCTGTTTTTAATGCAGTGCTGACTGAGAGTCTGAAGATCACATATTGATTTTCAGCCTTGTCCCTTGCGCACAGCGATTTCTCCAGATTCTCTGAATCTTTGGACGATACTGAGTGCTGCACATGATGAGATATTTAAACTCTTCACAATTTTACACTAAGAAACATTATGAAATTATTTTACAATTTGTAGACACAGTTTTTATAGACTGATGAACCTCTGTCAGATTTACTTCTGAGAAACTCTAAGATGCTCTTTTCATACCCAATCAGTTACTGACCTGTTTCCAACCTAATTAGTTGTACAATGTTCCTCCAGCTGTGTCTTCTTAGTACAATTTGCTTTTTCATCCTTTTGTTTACCCTGACTTTTATGAGACATGGATATGCAAAATGAGATAATATTTTTTTCTTAAAACGGTGCATTTTCTCAATTGAAACATTTGGTATGCTTTTGTGTTCTATTGTAAATAAAATATGGGCTTGTAAGATTTGCAAATCATTGCATTCTGTTTTTACATTTTGCACAGTATCCCAATTTCTTTGGAATTGCTGTTGTACAACGATTAAAAACATGGATAAGAAAGCAACAACAAAAAAAAAAACATGAATTAAAAAGAACTGAATTTGCATACTGCATACATATCTAGTTATTGGATAATCTCACCATTCTCTTTGTATCCCATTCCTAGGATGACCTCTGGGGCTCTGTAGTATCGAGTCACCACATACGGGGTCATCATGAAACTGGTGCCTGCAGTCCTGGCCAGACCAAAGTCCAGGATTTTGAGGGTGCAGTCTGATTTCACCACTATATTGCTTGGTTTGAGATCCTGGTAAAAGCAATGGGAATTGAGAAAACATTGTATCTTCATGAATTTATGATTATTTATATATTATTTATATTGTGAGAGACTCAGAAAATCTTCTGTACAATACTTTTTTTTTTTATTTAAAGCAATAATACAACCATCAACCACAAGGGAAACGAAACAAGGGGGATGAACTAGACTGGCCCTGTCTGATGGTAACAAAATCCACCTTCCAGCAACTCTAAAATTCTGTCAACACATATTTTCTTTGTTTCATCCTCACAACTTGAAGTGTTAAAACAGTTTGTCATTTTACAGTAAAGTAATTCTGAACTGTGGCGATATCTGCGCTAAATTACATTGACATAGGGTGAGTGCTCCTTTCAGCTGACCTGTCAAAGCAATCGCCATCACCGAGAAAGTGTAACAAATGCTGTCTAGCTCAGATGTCATTTCCCTTCATACAGGTGGCATGCAAAACCTGTAGAGTCTGATGTGCACTGAAAATGGCCCCACAGACTGTGAACATTGTCCACGCTGCTCACAGGGATTACACCCTGGTCACTGTAGCGCTTCCTCGCGATGGTACAAAATGTGTGCAATTAATTGATATTGCTGCAGATTTAAAAGTACACAACGCTTAACACTTTCAACAGTTAAACAAGAAGACTGAGCTGTCTTGCTCTCCTACCCTGTGAATAATGCCAGCCGAGTGCAGATGTTTGATACCGCACAGCATCTGGTAGAGCAGGTAGGACATTCTCTCGTGGTCAAGCTCCATCTGAATCACCTGGCACAAGTTGGCATCCATCAGCTCCATCACTAGATACCTAAAAACAAGTTTAATTCATGCATGAATGGTTGACACGGCTGTGAGATGTATGGTTTGTGAGTTACAGCTACCACTTGTGCCTGAGAAACTGAAAGCTTCCACGTAGGCGCATAGCTCCCTCTCTGGCACTGTTTAAAGGGAGCTTGCTCTAAAAGTGAATTCACTCTCATTTATCATTCAGTATCAGAACAGGACACCTCCAGCTACCTCAGATTACACCTACAGTACTTTCACTGACTCCAGTAGTTGTGTTTTCACAAATGACTGAGATGGAAAGGAGTAATAAGCACCTAATGCAATATGAATGCACTCCCTTTATTTTCTCTGGCATATTAAATGATAACAAATGTTAACCATGTCCTTTTCTTGCTCATTTTTTCATGCAAATACTTACACATCCTGGAATTCCTCTAATGATTTCTGTGGTGTGAAGACATTTAATAAACTGATAATCTGAAAGAGAGAAGAGCATGTACAGGGTCAACAAAGAGCAATTAAAAAAACAGAAAAAGAAATAAAAGCAGGGAACTGTGGCCACAAGTTGGTATTGACCCCGGTGAAGGACACTGCTGCATGAGAGACAGCGCAAACCAGAGAAGCGAAATGGAACAAAAGAGTTGGGATAAATGTGGAGAACAGAAAAAAGAGACAGAAGAGCACAAACTGCGGCACTGATGATTACATCCATGCCTCAAAGCACTCTGTTTCACTCTCCTGCCAGTTCAGTACATTTCTGCAGGCATGGAATTTAGCACGGTCATAACGTTGCAGCGACTTGTCTGCTTTTGTAGCAAAGGGATTTAACAGGAGTCAGAAATAGCCACAGAATGGGGTAGCAGATTTAAACTGTATTTCATTCTGACGAGGGATACATTTTCCTTCTGTCCTTTGTTACCTCTCGGTCGAATCACTTACATTTTTGTGATTGACGCATTTCATGAGCACCAACTCCCGGTATGCCCTCTTGGCATGGGTCTGGTTCTGGAAGGGTCTGCTCAGCTTCTTGATGGCTACATTTCTGTCCAGGACAGCATCATAGCCCGCACTGTAGAAGATGAACCACAGGCATAAGTATTCCTCTTGCATGGAACTGTGATAATCCATGGTTAATGTCAACAGTCACTAACACAAAAGGTTAAAATAGATGGCAGCTTTAATTCATTTTTCTCTGTAGCAAGAACATAAACCGGAATTTATTATTATTCATGAAGATTATATGGCTTAATTATAAATTAATTAGCTGGCTTTAGCTTATAAATGAAATTAACAGGTGCACAGAGGGGCAACAATGAAACAACCCCCAAAACAGGAATGGTTTTACAGGTGAAGGACACTGACATTTTCCCCCTCCTCATCTTTTCTGACTGTTTTTTTTACTAGTTAGTTTTCACTGGCTAGGGTCAGTGTCACTACTGGTAGCATGAGGCCATACCTGGGCCCTACAGAGGTTGCACAGGTAGCCCATTTCCTCCAGGATGCACATTGCCACTGCCAGAAGGTTTGCTGTGTCTCCCACCACAGTCTCAAGTGCATGGAGGAAATCCCAGGAGACAGGCTGAGCACTGTCAGAGCCCTACAAAATGACCTCCAGCAGGTCACTGGTGTGAATGTCTCTGACCAAACAATCAAAAACAGACAGGGTGGTCTGAGGGCCCGACATCCTCTAGTGGCATTGTGAGCCCGACTGACATTTGCCATAGAATACCAAGAATTTCAGGTCCACCACTGACGCCCTGTGCCTTTCACAGATGAACGCCAGTTCACCCTGAGCACATTTTACAGACCTGAAAGGGTCTGGAGAAGCTTTAGCGAACATTATGCTGCCTGTACCATCATTCAGCTTGACCAGTTTGGTGGTGGGTCAGTGCTGGTCTGGGAAGCATATCCTTGAAGGGATGCACAGACTACAACATGCTAGACAACAACACCCTGACTGCCATTGGGTATCAGGATGAAATCCTTGGACCCACTGTCAGACCCTATGCTGGTTCAGTGGGTCCTGAGTTTCTCCTTGTTTCTCCTTGTTTCTGATGTGGGGAAAGTATGCAGGCAGTTCCTTCATGAAGAAATTGATACCACTGGCTAGCCTGACTGAAATCCAATAGATTTTAGCTGTTTATGGCAGTTTATGTTGGCCTTCAGTGAACACAATACAGAAAAAGCAGCTACAAAAAATGTCATATCACATTCTCAGCTCAACCTCAGAATGTGTCTTTTCTGACAAGATGCTATAAAACTGAGTATCAAGGCATCTGACTGCATATGGCTGGGTGGGATTTGCGGTGGTTTGCCACGACTCTGTGGAGACTCCAGGCCAGAGATGAGTGTGGCCATGGAAACAGTGGAGCTTTCATAAAAGCATTGAACCAGTAGGGATTTGGAGCCAGTCATCACTTTTGTAGCTGAGTGAAAGATGATGTCATGACCAGCTAAACTACTTAAAGCCTTCATCCCTCCTAAGATGCTTGTGAAAGCTCATTCCGACCAAGTCAGAAGGGCAGAGATGTCCGCAGATTGGGATTTTTGTGGGCGACAACATTGGCAGAGTGAGTCTTAACTGCAGCAGAGATGAGCAAGAACAAGTTTTACCTCATTAGCATGTTCTCGGGCTTTACTGGGACAAGAATCTACTGATTGCATAAGAGAAGCAGAATGTGGACTTAGTCACTGCTGATTTTGGCAGACATCTCCTGAATCTCTGTCTGCTTGTATGCATATTATTTGCTTGCAGTGAAAGCCCAGGTATGTTGTAACTGTGTTGGCATTTAACCATCTATACAAAATAAAGACAGATGTTTATGTAAATATTGATTATGTCACCAAGCTGGGGATTACGCAGAAGTTAAGACACAACAAGTTGTTTTATCTTTATAGATGCAGACATCACAGTAAATTAGTATGTTTTTATGTCTTTGTGAATTATGATACTTTAATAGTATATCCAATTGGATCTCTATGATCAGAAGGATATTTATATGATTCTGTGCAGTTTTATGTGGTTTGTTTGCGGTAATACTATCACCATATGACACCAGATGACAGCTGCGGGCACAGCCAAGCAGGACACAGCAGAGCAAGTTCAATTAGATTTGCACTCCCTGCCATCCATCTCTACAATATCCTTAAAATGGGCACAGTCCCAGCATTAGCAGTTACAGCCTGCCCAAGCTCTTTTGCAAATGCACAAAATTGCTTTGGAGCGGAAGGAGAGTGGGACTGAGGACATGGGAAGAAAGGGAAGGACAATGAGAGAGGTCAAGTGGAGGGCAGGAGTGTTGTGAGACTGTGAATCTTCAAACACTATACAAAATACACTGAAATAAAACACGCTAACTTGAGTCATCTCAGGGAGAGTTTGTGGCATGAATATATCACCTCAGGGACACAACATTAACATAAATATAAGTTATAGATCTGTCTGGCCATTTCACAGAGACTGTAAGACGCATTCCTTTAAGTGGAGTCTTGGCAGTCTTTTCACTGCATTCTGACAGGACAGGCGTGAGTTGACTTGCAATGAATATAAGCTCCCTCTGCAATCTGGATTAAGGATTCACTTAATGCCCACCCTGTAAGGCTCTTATGGCCCATACGTCCATATTCAAAATAAGCAGTGTCAACAACTCACTGGAGCGCACCAGAGAGGATATGAGACCACGCCCTTCACATCTGAGACAAAGTTATGACAAAAACACTCATCATTGATGAATGGGATGTTACCATCTACATTTGTCATGTTTTTCAGTAATTTTTAAAGTCTCCTCAGAAACACGACAACTACAATTGACATTATCACTTGGTATTATGTATTAGGTACTCTCCTAAAGAAGCAACAATTTAACTGGCTTTTTTTTATTTAAAGTATCACTAGTTCACATTTATTGTCTATTTTTACTCTAAATGTGGCTTGAAATGAGCAATTAATACCACAAACCCATCAGGAAAGTGTTCACTGAGGTCACAGATCAAGTGAGAAGCAGGGCTGTTTTCCCACAGACTTGTGCACAGATGGACCTTTTTTTTACAACCAACTAATGAAGAATCCCCCCTGCTGGTCGTTAGAATTGGATTGAAGGCACCTTGTTCTATGTTCCCTGAAGTTTGTTACTATTTGGATTCCTTGCTCCTGCCCTGTTTTAGTTTTGGATTTTGTACTCTTGTGAATTTTCAGTATTAAAACTGTTTTTCTTTTGTTTGTTTTTTAAAGTTAATTCTTGTTTCCCATGTCCTGTGTTTGGGTCCACAACTGTCATATGACACACCAGGGCCTTCAGAAGAACAGAAAATATGACTTCTATATTGTCAAAATAGCAGGATTATTCAGAAAAATCTACTATATTAACTCCAATACTAAAAACAAAAAGCAGCAGTCCAGTTAAAAGAACAGCTAGCAGCTAAATGAAAGAATTGTGCATTAAACATTACATCAAAGCCCGTCGAACAGCTTGACATTATATAAAATAGGACATAAGAAAAATGCACTGTTGAGCACTTACCAGACAATTCCCTGAGCTCCAGAGCCAATGGGCTTTAAATTCTGGTAACGTTTTAAAACTGTGAAGGTAGAGTCTCCCACTTCCACACTGTAGAACTGGTTGTCCACTTTGCTTTTGCTCATGTTGTAATGCTTGGCAATATATGACACATCCACTTGTTTTCCAAAACCCTGCAATGTGCAAACATAAAACATATATTTAACACATCAACATTTTGCATTTGTTGTTATTAGGTTATTCATTTTAAAACTGATTTATGCTGCTCAAAAAAATAAAGGAATACATTGAAAATACGTGAGATCTCAATGGGGGAAAAGATCATGCTGGATATCCACACTAAAATAAACTGGGTAATGTGTTAGCAACCCTTTGGTGGAAATGAAAATTATCAACCAATTTCATTGCAGTAAATCAAAATGGTAATTAATAGTTTGTATGACCCCCACATGCTTCTATGCATGCCTGACAATGTTAAGACATGCTCCTAATGAGATGATGGATGGTGTCCTGGGGGATATCCTCTCAGATCTGGACCTGGGCATCACTGAGCTCCTGGACAGTATGAGGTGGCAGCATCGGATGCACTGAAACATAATGACCCAGAGGTGTGCTGTTGGATTTAGGTCAAGCAAACATGGGAGCTAGTCAATGGTATTAATTTCTTCATCATCCAGGAACTGCTTGCATACTCCCTCTACATGAGGCCAGCCACTGTTGTGCACCAGGAGGAACCAGGGTCTGACAATGGGTCCAAGGATTTCATCCCGATACCTAATAGCAGTCAGGGTGCCGTTGCCTAGCCTGTTGAGGTCTGTGCATCTCTCAATGGATATGCCTCCCCAAACCAGAACTGACCCACCACCAAACCGGTCAAGCTGAATGATGTTACATGTAGCATAATGTTCTCCATGGTATCTCCAGACCCTTTTCCTGTCACATGTGCTCAACATGAGCCTGCTCTTATCTGTGAAAAGCACAGGCCTCTAATGGTGGACCTGCAAATTCTGGTATTCTATGGCAAATGCCATTCAGGCTCCACAGTTCAGGTCCCACTAGAAGACATCAGGAGCAATACGTAACTGAACCAAGCAAGGTGATAA
>JAMQGT020008544.1:0-11615 GCA_024447675.2 Pterophyllum scalare
GGCTTTTAAGAAAAGTGTGCCTGTGCAAGCTTTTTTTTCTTTCATTTTGTTACGGCTGCCATGAAAATGATATAAGTGTGTGTGAAAAATGCCTCGGGCACAGGAAAAAAATTAACAACAAACAGGGCAAAAAGTACAGCAGACTGTATTTTTAAGTTTTCCTGACTCTGTCTTCCTGAATCTCACCAGGTTCCCACCATACTGAACGCATTACAGAGGAGTGTACAGGCTGTTCTGGTGGGAAAGATCCAGATCCAGGATTGGTTTGGAAATGGCATCAAACGTGCAGCCCTGATGAACAAGTGGGTCCTGAAGGAGGTGACCATTGACGAAGATGAGCGCTGTCTTCTGCAGACTGACGGTTCCTTCCTGTACTTGCTCTGCAAGGATGGACTCTACAAAGTGGGCTCTGGATACAGCGGCACTGTCAGGGTATGTAGCATAAGCTGCAAATCATCTTTGTTCAGAGATTTCCATGTTACTTTAAATTTTAAGAAGCTTTCTGCAGCATCAAAAAATAACCCATGGGTTTCAGTAGTTTCAAACATTGCTTTTAAAAACTTATAGAAAGTTGGTGTTTTCACTGTGTGTATGTCTGAGGTGCATGTGCTAGGAGAAGCTCTAAATCTAACTAAGAGATCATGTTAAACTCTGAATTGACTCTTGTACAATGGATCATGTGATGAAATTATATTTAAGTCTAAAAGCTTTTGAGGATTCAGGTGAGCTCAGCATCCCATAATTATATAAACAAATATCTTAAATCTTGTATAAAAGAAGTTTTTTTTTTTGTTTTTGCAACTTTCTTATAACCACAATGCTTTAAAAGTCTTTGTGTTTATCTGGTGGTTTTTTAAATCTATCAGCTTTTAAACTTTAATTAAGGCTTATCATTTTTTGTTGTTGTCTTATGTGTGTTCAATTCCCCACAGGGCCACGTTTACAACTCTACGTCTCGAATCAGGAATCGAAAGGAGAAAAGATCCTGGCTGGGCTTCGCTCAGGTAAGTAGTGGAGCTTCCACTGATATGTACACACATTTCTTACATTTCATTGAACAAGGATAAAAGGAACGTGGAATGGTAAAATATAAAGTTCAAGACACATTTGGAGTTATTCATTGTGACTTCATTGGTCATCAGTAGTGTTGTTTTGTCTCCAGGGCTATTTGCTGTATCGGGACACAAGTAACCACAGTATGTCGGCTCTAAAGATCAACCCTGAGACTCTGGAGCATGAGGGCACAGTTGCAATGCCAGGTGATTCATTGGCTTGTATTAAAACACCTCAATCATCAAAATTACAATTGTCAAAATATCAGGTATATTCACTGTTGCATTGTCTTTCTTTGCAGGTCAACATTCAGATGGACAGAACATCATCTTCACTGATGGAGAGTACATCAACCAGATTCAGCCTGGGCAAAGATGTAAGTTTAATGTTCCTGGTAAAGCTCATCATCATTAATACAGTAACATGCTTCGTCTTTCTTAGGCTCCAAAAAGAACGTGCTAAACTTGAAAACTGAAACAGATTCTTTATGTGAAGTCTAGAGTTTGTCTACATGTTAAACTGAACCCTGAAGAAATTAAGTTGTGCATCTGTACTGCTGAGTCTGCTGTAAACGGAAAGCTGGTTTCATTATGCACTTGCATGTCTTTTTAGATTCAAATGTAATTGTAGTGTTTAATTGTCCTTTTAAATGTCTTGCATAGTTGCTAATTTCTACAAATATTAATCTTCACATTAATATGCAAAAACTGAACGCAAGGTAAAAAGCTTTTGGTACAGGAAGCCTTCTGGTTTCCATTCATAGTCTGCTTATAGTTCAAAGTCAGTTGACTGTCAGTGGGCTTTGATTGTCTGCAGGTAAACGGTTTACGTGGCAAGTCAGAAAGGCAAGGTATCTGGCAAAATGCAATAGTGAAATCATTGGCTATTCCCAATCAGTGATTGAGCTTCTTTTTCTTTTTTTTCTTTTTTTTCTTTTTTCTTTTTCAGGTTTCAAATTTTATTTGCTTTCATAAACAGTGACTGGCAGAAGGAACAGAAAGTCTTGGCCCTGTTGTCTGATGACTAGACTGGAAGCCTCCACAAATTTGCCGTTAACAACAGAGGCAACTGCTGGATTTATGATCCTGCATTTGTATCCATTTGCATAGCTTTCAGGCTCTGCAGAAAGGAGGATTATGGGAATTCAACCAACGAAGAGGCCAACAGTGGTGACGCTATTTGTAGGCTGACTGACAATTAGTTGAAAAAATTTGCAAGGGAGCCACAGAAGCATTCGTTATGAAGCGTGATTTTAAAAACCTCATCAGACATCAAAAATGCATGAAGAGAAGTACAAACAGTGGCTGCTGTGGACAGTTTGAATTGTTTGCTTTGCTCAGCATAGCACCTACCAGTGCAGTACCATGCTGGGACCTCGAGTCAGCAGACTAGCTGATAGGTTCCCAGATTGCAAACGAGTTGCTGAATTGCTCAAGTACAGAAGTGTTGGATGCTTCTTTTTTTTTCTTTTTTTCTTTGCTGTCCAACTTGAAGCAAATGGGGAAAAGAAGTCACTTTGTGGCTATAAATGGTTATTCTCATATGACTAATCATTTTTACATGCACTAGTGCAATGAAATCCTCACCACCATAACAATATTATCAGTTTAGTTTCCTTTTCCTAGTTAAAATGAGGGTAGTTTTTCAACTTGACTGGATCTGTGAAGCATCTGTCAGTCCCTCAATCCAAAAAGGCTCCTCAGCTGATCACCAGCTGTGCCACACAGGGGGTCTGGCTGTGTATGTGTGGGTGTGGCAGTGAGGGAAATGGCACCACATGTGGGTATTCTCTGGAGAGCTTAATCTCTCAAGCAGTTATCTGCATAAGCACTCTGTATTGTGAGTGGGGGAGGGGAGTCTCTAAAATCCATATATCTGCCATTGCAGCAAGGCTGTTTCTACACTAGTCAAAGGGGGTGGAGTTACCGCATGGGGCTCAGAAGCTATATGCATTTATAGTGATCAGCCAGCAGATGCAACTACTGCTTAAACCACCTATAGTTGCAGTTTAATTATTTGATGTCCATGTGCTGTGCTCTGCCCTGTGGGAATTAAAGCACAGTGGATGAGTCTGTCATTATCACCACACAGTGAAAACCGGAATAGCCCCATGTCCCAGCCCTCATCCCTGTGTCATATATCCCCGTTATCTTGTAATTACTTCCATGTGGTCTTCCTCTTTTTTGTTTCTTTTTTTTTAACTCGTTTTCCTTCTCTGTAAATTGTCCTTTTTTGCTGTTATCACTGACATGGCATCTCAAGATGCAATATGTCCTGCACTCTGCAGTGAGCTCTAGAGAGATGTCACACCCTACATGGTGCTATTATACACAGCAGGGGTTTTCTGTACCGAAAACTCCCTAGCCACTAAAAATATATATACAGTACCAGTCAAAAGTTTAGACACACTCGCACATTCGTATGAATGTGTGTGAGAGTGTGTCTGTATATATTTAAAATTAAAGTTTTTGTAACGTTAACCCACACCCTTAGCACATTGACCAAACATACTACAGCTTCTGTCTATGGACTTATTGATGACTCCCATAAAGTTACGCCATTTCAGTGATTCCCTTAGGTTGACTGATTTGGAGTGGGTGATCTATGGCAGTAACCCGTGCCTCCCAGTTTGTCTTATTTATATTTTTGATTTATTTGATGCTGAAGCTCTATGAACGAACATCTGAGTTCATTAGTATGCAGAACCTGCAAGGAATGAACATGATTTTTGGTACTGGAAGCTTTTTGGTTTTTGTTTGTAGTCCAGGATCTATTGACTGAATGTGTTTGAGAAGGCTTTGGCTGCATGTATGTAAACATTTAGTGTGAAAAGCAAACGAGGGATTAAATGTGCCGAAATGTACACAAGGATGTGCAGATGGCGTTTGTCTGGATGTCCACACTGAAAGCCCCAAAATATCGTCTGTTATTCCCAGAGGCCAAGTCGGCGGACTAGCCATTAAGTGCTAATGAATGTATAATTGATGTCTTGATGCAGTTGATTAGTTAATCACTTGGGGTGTGACCCATTGTAATGATTGGAGCAGGGATGCATTTTCGTTAACTCAGAAGTGTCCTCTGTTAAATGGAGCAGATGCGATACTGTTGCAATGTTATGCCATGAAGCTAAGCTATATTCTCTCCTGCAGGATGGATTTGTAGTACGGATCTATACTATGAGTTCAGACCCGGCCCTGCAGCAGGAACTGCAGCTTAAGCTGGCAAGGAAATGTCTGCACGCTTGTGGCATCTCTCTATTTGACCTCGAGAAGGATTTGCACATCATCAGTAAGTTATGCAAAATAAAGCTAATCTGTATAATAAAGCACTACTTTTGTATACCTGTTGAAGGTACTCTGCAATATATTTGCGTTTACAAGGTTGCAAATGTGTCAAAAATTGCTGAAATCCTAAAGGGGAAAAAAAACGGTGCACTTCTAACCTCGTCTCCTTCTGGTTTTGGCTCTAAATACTATGTTCTTCTCTCAGGCACAGGCTTTGATGAAGAGGCAGCATTGCTTGGAGCAGGCAGGGAGTTTGCTCTGATGAAAACTGCCTCGGGAAAGGTGAGGCTGGTGGTGTGTCTAAAATGTTTAACAAAAATGAAGGTTGGAGCAGCTTCAACTGCTGTGCTTGAGAGCTTTTGTCTTGCCAATGACAGGCCAGACTTTGAAGGGTGAACCTGTGGTGGTGGTGGTGGGGAAGCAGTTCAGAGTCAATTGTCTCTGCCTGTTTTCTGCCTTCACAATGACTGCATTAAACCCATTGTACAACTTTAACATTCCTTTAGTTTAAAACATCTGTACATAGTTAGCCTCAGTCAGATTTTCCAACATCAAGCTGCACAAAAGCCTAATAAGACATGCCTTTATGTTTAGGAAATATTTGCTAGCCATCTTAACTAAATTGTCTTTAAATAATACAAAATTATGGAGCTTTTTTGTCTTAATGCCTCTTTTGTGCTCTCTTAGGAGGCAGCCTTTATTAGTGGGTATAGGTATGCTAAGCTAAAAACCTTCTAAAGTTGTGTCCTTATATTTCAGCCAGCTGTGCAGTGAGTCAGTACAATGTCAGCTTCCAGGGATGCACAACAAGGCAGAATGGAAGAGAAGCTTTCTATAGTTTTTGAATTTACATACGAGTAGAAACAACAGGCGTTACCACAAATTTAGATACAAGTAGTTAAGAGATAATAAACTAGACTCAGTATTTTACTCGGATGGTACAGCAGGCCCAATCATTGCAGGGATCCAACAATTTGTTGAAGAATATTTTACGTTTTTCTACTCATTGTCTTAAGATGAGAATGCTAACTATGGAAAGGATTTGGGGTGTGTTGGCGGGTGTGATGCAGTGTGCCTCTTTTGTACAGTACATAGCAGTTCAGGGCAGTTGCTTGTTCCACATTCCTTTCTGTGTAGAGACCTAAGCTCACAGCAGATTTTATCTGCAGACTACTCAGATACAGTGGATGGGTTAAAATGGGTGCAGATGAATTGTACCTGTGAAAAAGCATAAGGTTTAACTCATCACTTGGACTGGACAGTCATGTAATTAAGCATTTGATAGTCAAAATGCTTAATGCTTACAAGCTACTGGTCTCTCTCTCATATTGGAGGTAGTGGAGTTATGCAATCTGGAAAACGAATGTCAAATAATTTGAGTCATAAAAATTCTTTCACGTCCCACAGCAGACTTTGACTACAAGCTCTTCTATTTGAATTGGCAGCATACACACAAAACAAACAAACTTCTGTCTAACCACAGAGCAACTTTCTGTAATCCTAAACTTCTCAGTTTAGAACCCTTTTTTTTTTTTTGTGCATGTGCTTAAACACATCTCCTTGTCTTTCTTTCAGATCTACTATACAGGAAAATACCAGAGCCTGGGTATAAAGCAGGGTGGCCCATCAGCAGGAAAATGGGTGGAACTGCCCGTTACGAAGTCTCCCAAGATCGTCCAGTTCTCAGTTGGCCATGATGGTTCTCATGCGCTGCTAGTGGCTGAAGATGGAAGTGTGTTCTTCACAGGCTCTGCCAGTAAAGGAGAAGATGGAGAATCTAGTAAGATGAATTTAAGCTATTTGCAAACATTCATAAGCTCATCCTGTTCAACCTTGTTAATACCTGAGTAAAAGCCAACTTGGCTGAAAAGCTAAATGATGCCTGTTTGTTTTATTTATTTTTCCTTTGCAGCTAAAAGTCGCAGACAGCCCAAGCCCTACAAGCCCAAGAAGATGATCAAATTGGAGACCAAGACAGCTGTGTACACAGCATGCAACAATGGCAGCAGCAGCATTGTCACCAAGGATGGAGAACTCTACATGTTTGGCAAAGATGCCATTTACAGTGACAGCACCTGTGAGTTGACAGGAAAAGAGCACTGGGAATTACATGGCTATTACATCATTTCCTTGTCTGGTCTAATCCAGGCTATGTAATAATTGAGATTTATTTGTCCATAAGTGTTTCGCTCTCTTTCTAAAACTCGTTGACTGTCATTACTACTTTGCTCTCCACAGGTCAGGTGACAGACCTCAAAGGTCATTTTGTAACTCAGGTTGCCATGGGTAAGGCTCACACATGTGTTCTGACCAAGAATGGTGAAGTGTGGACATTTGGGGTGAATAACAAAGGCCAGTGTGGTAGAGACACTGGAGCCATGAGCCAGGCAGGGAAAGGTGAGAAGGACAAACACAGACAGGCAGATAAACATAATAAAATCATACTTAATTTTGAGTCTTCTATTCATGTACTTTGTTTTCTTTTACCATATTCAGTGTGACGGCTTTCTTTTTTTGTGTATGTATGTGTTGCAGCGTTTGGTGTAGAGAACATGGCCACAGCCATGGATGAGGACCTAGAGGACGAGTTGGAGGAGAAGGAGGAGAAGAGCATGATGTGCCAGCCAGGCATGCACAAGTGGAAATTGGACCAGTGCATGGTTTGCACAGTGTGTGGAGACTGCACTGGCTATGGTGCCAGTTGCGTCAGCAGTGGACGACCAGACAGAGTGCCAGGAGGGTAAGAGACTTAGAATATCAGTACAGCATCTATGTTTTACTGTTAAATAATAGTTTGTTTTTTTTTTTTTAATGTTGTCATGACATTAATAATTTTCTTGTTTGTTTATTTTGAACCAGTATCTGTGGTTGTGGATCTGGAGAGTCTGGCTGCTCAGCGTGTGGCTGCTGCAAAGCCTGTGCCAGGGAGCTTGATGGTCCGGAGGCCAGGCAAAGAGGCATCTTTGATGCTGTGAAGGAGATGATTCCATTGGACCTGTTGCTGGGTATGTCACATGATATCATCTTGCAGTATACAACTTAAAGTCTAGATTTGAATCATGCTGGCGCAACGACAATTGCAAGGAAGTAGGATCTGGTGCAGTGAGTGATGCTGTCTGATGTTGTAGCTGGCCATGCTATTTTGGTTCACGTTCAAAAGGGGTGGGTCTGGGTTAACGAAAGCACACTTGGCATGTCTCACATCTCATCGTTCTGAGATTACAATGCCAATTGATTGTTTTTGTTTTTTTTTAAAATTTCATTTCCACCAAGCTTTTAAAAATTGTGAAAAATGTTGAACAAACTACATGATTTTGATTCTGTTTGATTTGTAATTCACTGGAACAGGGGCAGTGACACGCAGGATTGATGAGCTGCAGGAATCTGACATCTCCTGCATAAACAGGAGAACACCAAGTTTATATAGTCTCCTGAGAGTAGAGGTGTATGGTTTATCTGTGGCAGCCAGTGGTGGTAAATACAGCAAATCACTGTGCATAACAGCACTAACCTCTGCTTTGGCAGTTCTAAATTAGAGGTTGCAGTTTTGTCAACATAACAGAATTGAGTACACCCTTGTGCACTGTTGCTAAAATATCAAATAAGTCACCTTACAGTAAATGTGTTTACTTCAAAGCTGAAAAGTAAGTTTGTTTGTTGTATGCTCTTTTGTTTAAAATGAAACTTGTTAGAGTTATCAAATTCAAAATGCAGGGCCCACAGTAGGAGCATAGTGCAACAAAAGTGAAGACACCTTGTATTTTGATGACTCGCTTTCCTTTGCCCAAAATTTGTGGGGAAAAAAAAAAATGCTGTACTCTTCAGAGACAAATAGTTTTAGCTGCACTTTTCTAGAGGGGTTATGTTGCTCTACTTTTCTCTTTAAGACTTCCCAAAGGTGTTCTGTTAGATTCAAGTCTGGCGAGGTAGTTGCTCACCTCATTATTTCAATGGTTTCTACTTTGAAAACTCTTGTGGTTTTGACAGTGTGCTTCAGATTGTTATTACGCTAGAAGGTTTCTAGAGACTGAGTGCTGTCTTCTGAGCAAGGATTTTAGTATATGCACAGGCTTTCATGGTGCCATCTATAAATGTCGTCTCCCCAAGACCTCTTGCTCTCATGCTGCCCCTTATTTATCACACTCCTACCTCTGTGCTTTGCTGCTGGTCTTTGCTGTGGTAGTCATGGTCTCATCTGAGCTAAGCACGTTTATCTTGATCTCATATGACTGAAGAATGTGTGCTCTTGCCAGACATCAGATTTCTTTTCTTGTTCTTTAGCAAAGTTTAATATGGAGGTTTTCTTTTGTTTTGCTTTTGCCAAAGAGCACCGTCCAGAGACACTGACATTGTGCCGAGTCCTCACATTGTCCGCTTTTTTCCCCTCGATGACTTGAGTTACAGTTTGGTGTGTCAGCGTCCACTGTCAGTGGATGACCACTGCACCTCTGCTTAGTGATACCACAGCTTATTCTGCACATCTTGTATAATGCTGTGACTTTTTAAAAAAAAAAAATTTTTTATAAACTCTTCTAGTAGCTTTTTGGAGCAATGATATAAACAGACACAGGCCATAGGTCCAAAACAAAGAATGATCCCGTGTTAAGTCGGTGTATCATGATGTTTATGCAGTTGGGCTTATTGGATATCACTAGTGTACTCAGTTTTGTTGTATTGAGTTTCTACTTCAGAGCCTGTATTTTTAATAAAGTTTTTCTGAAGTATTTGCTTTCAGTTTTTATGAGTTTTTTGTTATTTTATTTGCCAACTTAGATCTAGTGCTGTTGTAATGATTATTATTATTATATTATTAATAATAATAATGATAATAATAACTTCAATCATTTGACATTAAAGTGGTTCAAGTGCGTGCTCACTCCTGTTGCATACTATATCTGTCCTACCAAGTCCCGCAGGCATTGTAATGACCCTAAGAACAAGGTATTCATAGAGCATAAAACAGTTATAGTTAAAAATGGAGGTGAAAAGCAATCCTGTGTTAATCACATTAAATGTGTTTTTTGTTTTTTTTTTATCCTAATTTTAAAAACATCTGCAGATTGGGAAGTAATTATTTACGCCACATAACAAGCATTTCTTTACATTTGTGCGCTTTCTTCAAATCTGTGCAAAGTGCAGAATCGGATGCATTTTTCATCATTAAACAACTCAGTTCATTCAACTTTGCTTCATTTAAATGAATCTCCACCTTTTGAGGTGAGGGAAATGTGAAACAGTTGGACTGTTACTTGCAGTGGTTGTTGTGCCTTCATGAAAATATGCTCCGTTCTTTTTGCTGTCCTTCATGCAGTGTATCCATTTTACCTTTAACACCACCCACATTGTTTACATTTCACTTAAAACTGCAAAGATTGACAAATCAAATGCATGTTCAAATCTAATGCATAGAAGTGATGTGATTGTAGCAGCTTTGTGTTGAGCTCTTCCATACCTCAGAATCATTGTCCAGGGCTGACTGTAAGCACTATAATGCTGAGCTATGAAAGCGCGGTGCTTAAGCTACATGTCACACTATCTGTTGCATTTGCTTGAATACCTCGTGCACTTGTCGTCACTCATCCTTTGTTATAATCTTTGTGTCGTGCAGAGTCGCTGCTTCTCCATCATTCATTGATGTGTGTGTCTTGTTTTGTTCTGTCCTGCTTTGCCTTCCCTCCTCCTCCTCTTGCATCCTGTCTGGGCTGCCTGTATCTGCGGCCTTTTTGTTTTCAGCTGTGCCTGTCCCTCCCCCTCCAGGAGTCAAACATCGAGGAGCACATTCAGATCCGTCAAGAGGAGAAACGACAGAGGATCAATCGCCGGCATAGGTTGGAGGAGGGAAGAGGTAGGACTCAGAGCGAGGAGACTAACTTTAAGGAAGAACTGTGTCTTTTGGCATTTAGAAAGGTCACATCTCTTTGATAGACAGTTCAACATAGGCACTGGGAGACTGTGGCAATTGGGATGGATGGTAAAAAAAATAGACTTAACACTGTAGATCCATCCCTTTTTAGTTTCAGCTTACTTACAGGTGCTGTTGTGAGCTTGGGTGTTGTGCCTTGGTGACTTCCCTCTTGCTTGTCTATATTTTTTAGTGTATGTGTATTGTTGTGGTGTAGTATTATCATGTGTTGTTTCCCATTTGTGAGCATTGTGCATGCATGTGAAAGTTTCTTTCTCCCTCAGGCCCCCTTGTTTTTCCCGGTCCCATTTTTATGAACCAGCGTGAGCAGGCCCTAGCCAGAATAAGACCCCTTCAGGCACTAAGGCATAAACGGGACAAGCACAAAGGTACTACGGTCTTCACTAACTCAACGGGTGCAGAGACACCCCTATGACTTGTCTCCCAATCTGGCTGTCCCGTCCACCTCCTCTCTCACTCTTTGAAGGCAGGACTCTTGTATCTTCACCAGGTCTCATGGTAACAAAACATGTAGCCAGCTGGCAACAAGGGCTCATTGAGACACAGGTGTTTAACGCAATCTAAAGACATCATAGTCACTTTTCCCCTTTATGGCTGATTTATCATTTGAATTTAATTTTTTAAATTTTTTTTATTGCTTTTATTTTTTATCACAGGAAAGGAATTGAGAGCCAATGATGTTTTGGTCTGTTCTGCTCATCTTTTTTTTTTTGTCTCTCTTCCCTGGTTTCAAATCCTCGGAGTGCAATGCCTACAGTTGTTTAGACAACGGTAGAAAGTAATGTCCTTGCATAAATGGATTTACTGTCACTCCCATAGCAAATGGTTTATTACTACTGAGGTAGTAGCTGCAGCATGACAAACAGGAAGTTATAATGATTGACAAGTTAAGTCTGACACAGAACCAAGTTGTGGTGTTAATTTTAAGATATATATGTACTTTGGATAATATTGATAAAACAAGTAGAATATGGCCATTTTATATTTGTAGTTTTCTTGTATATGTGTGGTTTTTTTTTTTTGGAAAAACAAGTGGTGACTGTGAAGATGGATCTTTTTTTTCTCCTGTAACCAGCATAATCCTGGAGGACAAAGAGCATACTATAATGTGACCGTTATAGCGTCTTGAACTTTTTGTTTAAAGAAAATCCCATTTGGCTGCAAAAAAAAAATAAAAAAAATAAAATGTTCAAAGTGGCAAAAAACATGGCTGTAAAATTGCTGTTGCAGATACCACTTTCTGTGCAAATGTCAAAAGCAGCTTTTGCTTTATGTCGGCGCAGATCATAACTTTGTCTAATGTCCCACTGCTGTATTTCAGAGCAGTAGTGGTTTCCTCCTTATTGTCATTTAAG
>JAMQGT020008545.1:0-73958 GCA_024447675.2 Pterophyllum scalare
ACTGTTATGGTCACTCGTTCAGTTACGTATTGCTAGCAACAATAGCCAACTGTAGCCACAAGATGGCAATAATGTAAAGGATGGGATGCAGGTGAGGAGCTTTATGACGGTGCTGTCTGAGATCTAAGGAGAAAGATCACTTAAATTTTGTATGTTTTAATCGATGTCTATTTTTAGATTTGACAAGGCAAGCACTGCCTGCCCTGCTTGTCCCTGATGGAACGCCACTGGGCTTTATTTGACCTTTGTAGCTGACATTATAATACAGACACACACACACACACACACACACACACACACACACACACACGAATCTAAAATGATGAGTTATGTAAAGGCTTGACAAAAACAGTGATGTTCAGACGGGGAAGTTGTAGGGAACAATCCAGATAAACAACACTCATGTCAATGTCTTGAGAAAACTAACACTGAAGAAAGAATAAACGTATCCTCACACTGAACCTTTGATGAAATTTTATGAGGAGTTTCTGAAGCGACTTCATGTTGCACCATGGATCCTCATGTCCTTTAAGTACTAGTGAGTAAACACAACCAAACTGCCCTCAGGTCTTTGTTTGTTCAACTCTTTAAAACATGACATTTATTAGCTTGGTGTTTCTTTTCATTGGGGCTTTTAGATCCATTAGTCTCTTAAGTTGCCCCTTTATATGTCTGTGAGTGTTTATACTAACTATGTAGACGAGGATGGTGGGAAGGGCAGATAGAGGGAGCGCAAGAAACCTCACATGCCAAAACTAGTCACTCAGCACTCTCATCAGTGACAAGCCATCCAGCCTTAAAATGTCAAAGTATGCCTTCTGGCTGTGACACATGCCTCTCCATGGCACTCATCAACTCCAATCTCTGCAAACATTGGCCAGATACATTCAGTAGTCTTCTAATTTCTAATTTGCCTAATGGATGCGAACTCAAGTATTTGCAGCTATCTGAGCTGTGAGGGACAAAGAGAGTAGAGGGGTGGAGGTCAGACTGGAGACTGCCCTCGGGGGAATTTCTGCTTCATCTAAACACTTTACAGGATTATTTGAGCTAACTTTCATCTCCATTGCTGGGTCTATAGCAGCTTGCAAAATGCTCTGACCTGCTGACCTCCACCTCTGTTCCACTCTCTCTCTTTGGAAGAAAAATTCCATTGTGTGAAGTGTCTCTCCTAACTGCAATATCTTAAGTATTATTTTGGCTAAGCTCACCTTCAGGCTGCCCCACAGCCAAATGACGGGGTGTCATTACCCAAAGTAAGAAGCTGCAAGGTCAAGTTAGCACAATGGTTTAATTCGGTGAGGTTAAGAGGAGCTTTTGCTGAGCTAAAAGGGTGCCTCTCTGTGGGCTATTATGATTGATGTTAGTAGACTACCTGAGTCAATAATTTTTAATTCATTCTTCTGAGTTCAGAGAATTTATATATCATGCACACAAGGATTTTCCACATATGGCCATATACAGACTATATAAGATTAAAATATGGTAAATGGACTAATTCTTATGTAGCACTTTTCTACTCTGACTGAGCACTCAAAGCACTTATACAACACATTTACATTTACCCATTCACACAAGCACTTCCATGTGTAAGTAAGCCAAGTGCTTTTTTTATTGTCTAACACATTCACACACATATATACTTCAACGTTTGCTTCGGAGAGCAACTTGGGGTTCAGTGTCTTGCCCAAGGATAGTTTGGCATGCAGCCAGGAATTGAACTGCTGACCTTCCGAACAGTAGGTGACCTGCTCTATCTTGCGTTTCCTTAACATTTTAAACTGGATATAATCAAGTTAGGATTTACTTAGTTGGAACATATGTCACATACATAGTAATCACCTTCAATCCAGTTCACACAAACATCCAGTTACATAGTGCAATAATAAAGTAATGTAAGTATTCATTCATTGAAGCATAGCTTGATTAAAAAAAAGGTTTCCCTGTGTCTAGTGCGTGGCAGTTACCTAATGACCTGGGTTAATTTTGGAAATCGGCATGCAGCCCCTTCACCCCAGTCTCCCACTGCTTATAACTTATGAAGGAATGTAATTGTATTTTTTCTGGGCCTTTAGGTGTGTGTATCAGACCTTGAATTGGTGCGAGAAGATGGTGGCTGATAGGAGAGTCCCAAAGGGGGCCACTAAAACAGTGAAGCCAAGATGGGCAGGTCAGGGTTGTTCCTGTCCAGGTGGACTACCAGCTCGCTACTCCCCCGAACCATCATTTCAGGACTTTAGTCTGAAGCTGAAAGCTTCTTATTTGTTGCGCTCACTACCAGGAGAGCACCAGATGTTAAAGGAAAGATTATTGTGGTGGTGTTGTCCACCCCAGGCGGCGCAAGAGGGCACTGGTACTCTTACTTTTCTGATATTAACATTCCCTAAAAGACTTTACATGCAATAAAGCCGAAGAAGCCTTAAAGGAATGCAAAACTCATGACAGCATTTATTTTTCCTCTATTTGTATCATTTTTTTGCTGACAATCACGCTTTCTTGCAGTGAACACTTGGTGGTGGTGACAGCCCTATAGTTGATTGCCAAGAGGCCTAGCTATGTTGCATTTCCACATGACTGGCAAAAGATTAGAACAGTTCTTTTGTTGGACTGATGCTGTAGTGACTCACTATCCCCTCTTGTTTTTTACAGATGGAAACAAACGGGGTAGCTGGTTAGCTGGTTAGCTAGTTCAGTAGATATTACTTCAGCGCAGTGCAAAGTCCTTTTTGTTTTTTCTTCTCATTGTGTTGCTAATTCTAGGTTTTGTATCTACAATTAATGTTTTGAATTAAATGTACTAAAATATCCCCCTTTAAAGCTGTCAAGTATGCATAAGATGTTTTGCAGATAGCAACCGGATGCAGCTCAGTTGTGCTCTAGTAATGCTTTCATCAAATAACTCTTAAAATTCCTAGTTCCTCTTAGTTAGTGTTCCTCCTAAATTTTTAAAGGAACAATGAAAGCATGTTTGTAGATAATTTGCTGCATGACTAGTGTGGTGACAGATAATTGTGGATTACTCATTTTATTTAGCCCACTGTACACAGTAAGCCATCTTATTTTTAGCATAAATCTGTCTTTCTTGGAAAGTCTGGATGTGGCTTAAACAACAAAACTGTCGATCTTCAATTGGTCTCAAGGCAAAGCTCATAACTAACATAGGCAAAAGGCTTAGACACTAGCAATATAACAATAATGTTTTTTGACATCTGCTAGAATTCAGTCCAAAAACAGCCCTACCACAAACAGGCCCAGGAGACCGCATTGATATGAATTAATCAAGAAATATAATCCAGGAAGAACAGTCTGAGAAGCAGATTAATGCATTTAAAGGCTTATCAGCACAACCGTTTTGACTTCTCACAAAGATTAAGGAGTTATCACAGCCACAAGTATTTACCAGCAGTGTTCTTTTGCATGTACAGTATGTGATAGGTCAATGTCGATATTGTCACAAAACTAAGGCCTGGTTCAACATTTTTTTTGCTAAACTTATCTGGCATCCAAAGTTGCATCAGAGGACTGGCTGTACTAAAATGTAAGAGATAATTGCTAGTTCTTCCACTGAAGGCTCGCTTCCAAGAAACTGATCCCCCAGAGGAGTCAGTCTTTACAAACTTGTGTTGGTTGCGTTGACCGACTGTCAGCCTAATGGCGGTTCCACAGTTCCCAAAGATACACAATTTTTCAGACAGAACTGAGATATGATATACATTTCACAAAAACTGCCATGAAATACATTGATCCTGGTTGTAACATTCCTCCTGATCATATTGTTTTTCTGACTTTTAAGTGGTTTTAATGGAATTACGCAGTATGTAGGTTGACTTAAAGAGCTGCTCATTAGTACACCTCTGGTTACAGAGGGTGATTAAGTTAAGACTATCTCCGATTAGTATCAAAACCAAACGAACTTTTACCTGGTCAGCTGCTTGCTTCCAACCATTCAAATGCAACACTCTATTATTTTTTTTCTTTGCTTTTTCTTTTCTCTTTTTAGTGTTAAGTGAAATAGTGAAAGGGTAATGAAAGTGAGGGCCTCTCTTGCCAGCACACAACTGGAAGTTGGAGTCAGGCTTGGCCCTGTTGCTGGGATACCAGAGTCACCCCTCTGTGGGCGACAGTGCTCTGTGGTTTGGAGAGAAAAAAGGGAGGCAGAGCACGAGTACTGATCAAAGTTTAGCCAGGGCCCTGCTGTTCTCCAAATAAATCCCCCCCACTGCTGGGCTCTCAGTGCCAACCTTGTTTCAATAAGTCTCCCTTATTGTACACGTAGCCAGAGGTCTTTGAGCCGAGCCACTCACTACGAGCTTCCCACAGGATTACATATCTAAATATATGGTGTGAGAAGAGGCAGTGCTGCATAAGTGTGTGTTTGAGCATGTGTGAGAGGTGTTTAGTGATTCTGTTAAATTAACCAGAGCTGAAGAGGATCAGTGTGCTAAAGGGCCCACCTCGCACTGGCTACTCCTGCATTAGTGGGACTTTACCAGTGATCCTGCTATTCAACTACTGAGGCTAACTTCAGCAGTAGTGTTTTCAACAAATACTGAATTTATATTATAGGCTAAGCTTATCTCTCTCACACACACACACAGTCTCAAAGGAAAATTTCCCAGGGTTGTGCTTTTATTTGCTATCTCACCAAGAGGGAGACGAGAAGGGAGCGATATCAGTGTCATCTGTGCATTCTGCAGACAGATGGGACCAGGAAGTATTTATCAGAAAACACACCTCGAGCAACTCAGAAACGGTCTTGTTTGCCTTTTATTTTGTGCTTTATCATGAGGCGCCATGTTCTGTGGGAACTGTGAGATTTTCATAGTATTGACCAAACTGAAATTTATAATGCAATTGCAAAAATAGCAGTCCATTAAATGTCAAACTGCTCAGGTGTTTTCACATGATCATGATTTGTGTTTATCAATCAAGCAAGGGTAATAGAATATCAAAAAGTATGGCTATCTTGATTTTTCATTATTTTATTCTGTAGTTTGCTAAGCAGCATGACAGGTGTTTTGAATAGCTTGTTTGCATTTTTATTGTTATTTTTTATTATTATTATTATTTATTTGTTTGGGGTGGCTGTGGCTCAGGAGGTCGAGCAGGTCACCTACCAATCTGAAGGCTGGCGGTTTGATTCCTGGCTTCTCCGGGCTGCATACCAAAGTATCCTTGGGCAAGATACTGAACCCCAAGTTGCTCTTCGATGCAAGCGTTGGAGTGTGACAATAAAAAAGCACTTAGCTTAGATTCATATGGAAGTGCTTGTATGAATGGGTGAATACAACCGTGTTGTATAAGCGTTTTGAGTGCTCAATTAGAGTAGAAAAGTGCTATATAAGAACTAGTCCATTTATTTATGCTCTTTTTTTAGAGTTTATTGTTGTGTTGTGTTTTTTCATACCTTGATGTTCCTGGCTAATTAGACTCATATATAGATAGATAGAGTCTTATCAGCATCATTTCCAGCCAGAGGTAGCTTTATTTACCCAAACTGCACTAAAAATCTACTCACTCTACTTTTAAAAAAAGTTGGCTTCAAAGCTACCCATTAGTTTATAATTAGTTTATCGTTGTTCATGCACTTGTAAACAGATTGGAATTTGATAGTGGTTTTCATTTTTTTAAAATTCTTTTTTGTTTTACTGACTACTTTATCCATCTCATATCAGTACCTACAGCTAGCACAGAATCCCTGGTTCACCTAATATGCATGTATTTGGACTGTGGGAGGAAACCAGAGCATGTGCTGCAGAAAGAGCAACTGAAAACCTTCTTTATTTGAGTCAACAGTACAAACCTCTGTACCAACATGCCACAGATACACAAGACTGATAAAGAATGAAAATTGTCAGAGCGTTATAAATGCTTTTCAGTTTAACTTAAAACCTTGAAAACTAAAATTAATAATTTATCTACTTTCTGTCTAGTTTACAATCTCCTGTTATACACAAGGTATATCTATGTATCAGCAATCACACTTTCATGATTTTTTAAACATGTATAATACACTCAGCAGCCACTTTATTAGGACCATCTGCTCAACTGCCAGTCAGGTGGCAGTAACTCAGTGCATTGAGGCATGTGGAGACAGGTTCCAATTCACACAGGCTCTCCAAAATTGGACAGTAACAGATTGGAAAAACATTGCCTGGAGTCTTAATTTCTGCTCCAGCTTTCATAATGTGAGGTCAGAATTTGGTGTAAACCAACATGTAAGAATGAATAAGTCTCTTTTGAAAAATACCCTAGAGGGTATTTTGTGTGCCTGCAGGGAAAGAAATAAACTTTTAGTGTACCCCTATCTCTGAGAGTGATACAGCAAAAAGCAAAACATTATTTGCAACTAGCTTGTGAACATATAGCAGCTATGATAATGGATGTGACTGAAAGCTGCTTTCCCTCAGATAGTAAAAGAAAAAAAAAAAAGAATCAACCATTGCTAGCTTAAACACACAGACACAGCTTTGTTAAAACAAGCAAACCTTAAACTTTTTCCCCAGAAATTTTAGAGCATTTCTTTAAGCATTCTCAAGTGTCTTGAAAAGCTTGTAGGTCAAGATTGAAAAGTCAGTTACCCCTGTTAGTGAGTGAGGCATTTTGTTGATACCACAGCGTATATGTAGGTATGGGGGGGGGGCTTCTTGGATTTCTAAATGGATGACAACACTGTAGATATGGGTCCAAGCTAATAGGCGGTTGTGGTTCCCACTGTCAAGCCTGATGGAAGCCAAACCCTGCAATGAGTAATTTCACAAATATAGTAGCAGGTGGGACTTGTTGGACATGCCTACTCTCTCCTTTACAAATGGTGGGTAATGTTCCTGACCTCCTCACCCCATCGGGGGGCCTCGGCAGCTGGGACACCTCAACCACTGCAACCCACACCACTGACTCCCTTATGTGTGTAGACGCATTTATGGGTATGAATGTGCATTTGTGGCTGTCTTTGTATATAAATTGCCACATGGCCACCTGAGTTTTCCTTTATCCCAGTCCATTTTTCAGCTGTGCCACACGCAGTTTCCACAAAGTCTCCAATGAGGCTCTGTCCAACTCCCAAGAAACTTCCAACCTGAATCCCCCCGTGTGAACTCTATTCCCTATCCACCACCACACATAAACCCAACTTGTCTAAACGGTGCAGCTCCCATTTCGGCAAAGTTTTCATGGTGACCTCTGTCACTATTGTGCCTCTGCAGTAGAGGAGATAAATCACACTACCACTTGATATAAACATGTCAGCATGTAGGCTTGGGGTGGGGTGAGGAGATCCAGGGTTACTACAGAGATTTGTCAGGAAAATGGACTTGTGTAAGATAGCTGGACACAAATCAAACCATAAGCCCTTTTCACATATGAGCTGTAGTCCTGAATGTAAGTGATCTACACTGTTGCCAGTTTTTAACCTGCAGTTTATTTGTTCAAAAACTGTGTGATGTCAGATTGTATCAACTAAGCCAATATCCAAGTGCATTTACCAATAGCAAGCAGATCCAAGCAGCTCCCTCAGGTAAGTCACCCTGAATTATTCCAGTAGTATGAATACATCTGAAGCTGTCTCTTTTCTGCTGTGTGCACCATGTGATAAAGGCCAGCTGAAGAAATAATCCTGACTGATTTTCGCTGCCAGGAAAACAAGATAGTTCTCTAAACTAGTGGTCTGAAGTTCCCATAATGGTGACATAAAGGTGATGTATGCTGGGACACTCTAGATTGCGTTGTCCTTGACCATCAGGAAGCAAGATATGAGTCTAAGTGCTTCTGCTGCTATAGTAACGTCATGTCTTAGAGGCCGAGAGGCAGGAGGTCAGGCGTCATGGTGATACGGTGGGGTATACCGTCATGTCTGCAGCTGCTGTATGGTAAGAAGGACAAAGAAAGATGAAAAAGAAAGAGTTGTACTGGAACCAAAGAGTCACACATAAAAACTGTGCAAACTGAGTGAGACAGCAAGCTGCAAGAAGTGGTGAGTGGTTAAGTGCTGTATCTTCTCAACACTCTATGGCCAAGATAGTAGTGTTTAACAAAATGTTACAGTAAATGGCTAATGCATGCCTTGTGTAGAAAGGGACAGAGGGTCAGAGTGGCTCCATATCCTCAGGCCACTAGGGTCGGCTCATTAAAGCAACTGTCCACTACTGAAGACATGGGCGCTCTTTGATGAAGCCATGACGCCACATCAGCCACAAAGATGAAGATAAATGCTCAGTCTGCCTTCTAAAAGCCTCTCTTGTCTTAGTCAGGGGGCAGAGCTGCAGTGGAGATCGAGGATTGCAGGGATCCCCTGTGAGAGGAGAAAAATCTTCAGACTTAAACTAAGCTGATAAGGAGGCCCTGCTCATCTTGCCACCTCAAGGATGATCCGGTTTTAAATGCACGGTGTGGTGCCATATTCAAGATGTTTTTACAATTGTCATTGCTGAAAAATGTCTTTAACAGAAATGTGAATATGAGGGGAAAAAATGAAAGTGAGAAAAAGTATTAAACTTAAAAATAATTATATATATGGATTGGAAACTCAGGAAATGTCAGTATTTACTTTTTTTGCTGACAGATATGACAATTGTGGTGGTAAAGATGTTGAAAAGTTCAGGGAAAAAGAACATGTGTGTACATATGTTTGGGCTTCCTGCTTTTCTTCCCAACCAAAATGTGCATAGGCAGGGGTTTTCCTCCTCTCAGAGTGCAGTTAGGAGTCTAGAGGGACTTCTCTGGGAGAAGAAGTATGTACAGCCAATTTTTTGATTTGACTGAGTAATTCTAAATCCCCCCAATGGCGTCCTTGTTTTTTCTTTTCATTTTCACTGGGGGATAGTTTTAATGACTTTGCAAAACACAGCAGAAGTACTGAAATTAGATTAAGCACTGAAAATGGAGGCAGAACCCTGCCACGCAATAAAAATGATAATGGTTACTCTAATGATGTTTTTGGTACATATGGAAGACTTCTGTATCTCCTCACCCACCACTCAAGTTTACATGCTGACATGTTTATACAAAGCAGTAACGTATTTGTGCTTTCATAGTGCTCTCGGCCACTCGCAACCAAACAACAGAAAAACTGAGTGTGGCAACAGTTGTTGGCGTCTTTGTTAATCTTCCCAGATAAACGTCTGCTGGTCAAATCTGATCAAACCACAGTGAAACAATCCTGATGAAGCAGATCAGCTCAAGCTGAAAGATTTTGATTCAAGTGAATTAATCAGTTCTCTGTCTTCACCAACAAGTTGCTAATTTTTTCATGCCATAGTCTGATGGTACATAGGTAGCACACTCTGGGTTTCTGAAGGATCCTAACCTGCCAGTGGTAGACAGTACTGTGGCTGGAAATCATACTGCTGAAAGAAGCTGAAGCACTGTACCTCTGTGGTAAGCAAAAAAATGTGCAAAATACCACATGCAAAACTTCCCACATTGCATATAGTCTATTTTTAGTACAAACATATCAGTTAGCAGAAACAATCATCTCATTATTTTAAAAACTGTATTCATAATGATTATTACACTTAATAGAGCAAGTAGACTATCTGCACAGGATCTACCCCATGTTATCTGTGCATGCGCGGTATGTTGTACATGTCTTATTATCTTCTTCCCTGTGTTTTAATGACGTTGTGTTTATTCACATCTTTCTCATAATATTGACTTCACATAGCCAGATGCTCCAAGGCTCTCTCACTATTTGTTTGTCAGTAAGTTGGTCTCTACCCTCCAAGCTGCCGATGAGTCTCAGAAACATATAAACAGGCCCCTGCAGTCAGCATCACTGATGTCATTGTTGTCACGCTCTAGCTTTGTTTCTTCAAGCTTGGGAACTGGACAGAGGTCAAGAGAGGCCAGTTCACTCTGGTCATTCTGGACATGAAAGACTCAGCCATCCTTGACTTTAGAAACGTAAGGCAGCCAAAGGCTGAAGTCATGTTTTGGGGAAGAACATTTTTACATACACATGGAGTTTTCATTTCTAATGAAACAACAAAAGAATGTGATGACAAAACTCAGCCAACACTGATAGAAATCTGTTCAACAAAATGTTTAATTCATGCTTTACTGCCTTCTACTAAAGGCACTTGTAACATGTCTGTCATCATTCGACAGTGTATAAGCCAGCCAAATAAACCTGCTCACCCTAAAATCATAAGGATACAGACTTATCTTTCTGGTGAAAAGATAATTACAACCAGACTCAAGTTTTCCTACATGCACCCAAGGAGAGCTGTCTCAGTCAAACCTGTGGTTTACCTTATTCTCCTGATGGTGGCAGTCATGAGTGTATCACTTATTCCTGAGAGAAGGGAATGGGGTTTTTTTCAGCCTCTGTATCAGTTCAGGAGAATGTGTGTAAAATAAAGTGCCAACAGCTTTATAGTTTGATTTGACGGACTGCTGCAGTTCATATCAGATTTTCTCTGAGAGCTTCTACCAAAATCTTGCTCTGTGCTCATTTAACCAGCTTGTAATTACTTCATTTTCACACATTCCTGTCCTAAACGTTAACACACTGAACCTCGTAAATGCTCCTTTATCTTTGTAGATTCTGGGAATGTAAACACAAATGAAAAACAAGCTGCAGCATATTTCACCCAATAAGCATCAGGCCTACAAAAAAAACGCTTCCTGCCTAAGCAGGAATGGGGGGTGGGGGGTGGGGTGTAATCGATCAAAGGCAGGCTAATCTTCTGTGTCCAGTCTCTGGCAGTGCGAAACACCAAGCACTCAGGGGCTTTATCAGGGAAGAGATGCCCTCTGACCCAATGCTGACTGCAGGTCCCGAGACAGGAAAAGGTCAGTGGGGTCACAACGGAGACTCATTCACACCTCACAGAACTGCGCCACGGGGGGAGGTGGGCTCCTGCTGGGGGTCTGTGAGCCTCCGGTGGCAAAACAGCCGCTTTATGAAAAGCCAGACAGAGTCCAGGCTGCGATATCATACCTAATATCAGGTGTGTCAGGAGTCTAGACACTGAAGTATGTCTCGGAGAACTTGGTCTTCCTTGATGTGTTATCTAACAGTGCTAATGTTTGTAGTGAGGACTGTTTGGCAAACAGAACATTTAAAAAAAAATTATGAACAGAAATGCATCAGATGGCTTTGAGGTTTGGTAATGAGAAGGAATCGCCACAATCTACCACAGATATATGTGAGGAAATTCTCTTAAAAATCCTGGAACTCATTCACATAAAGGACTTTTTCTCAGTATCTTAGAGATATGATTTTTATTTTTTCAGTTTATTGGCATCACAAGGTAATCAGATTATTATTAGTATGAGTGACTGGAGAGTTATGCTTCAGCAGGTAATCTATGTATGCCGTAACCGCAGACCCCTCTGAAACCCTATGGCATAACCTAAGCCATTACCCAACCTGCACCTCGCTACAAATGTAACTACAAGTCATGTGGATGCAGCCTGGAAATACTGTGATTGGCCTGTTCAGTACTGCTGATTCCTCCTGAGCATTTGGAGCTACTTTTTCACCACAGCTGCTGAATTTGTCAGTGAAAGAAAAACAATCATGACCTCAATATAAAGAACAATAATCATAGCATCAATAAAAGGACTCACAAATGTTAGCGAATTCCTGGAGGGAGATTGCTGAAACTATCAGTATGTATGTGGGAGAGTGTACAAAGAAGTGGAAAAACCTTAGAGGCAAACATATTTCTCTGAAATATGTAACTGACCACAACAAAGAGTGGGGGCCCAGTTGTCTCTGTCCTGGCTGTCACCATATGTAAAACATTGGGACACTACCATGAGGTAATTAACGCATAATGCTTACAATAGTAACGCATCAGCCATAAATGCTGGCAACGATGCCGGCCACTTCCACAGGTTACGTTTTAGGCTCTAAAAAGATTCACCGCAGGGAATACATCATTCATACACCGCAGCTGAAAGATGTAACTGATTACCCGGCAAGTACTGCTTTAAATTAAATACTGAAAGATGGCATTTGTTGAAAGATGTATTTTTTAACAATTTGAATACAATAAACAAATGTGTGCAACAAAGTCCATCTAAAATTTATGCATACATACATGTTGGTTTAGTTTAATAAGATATGCCACACAATCTTTTCTGACTGTCATTAAAGATCTTTTGCTGCCCACATCTCATCATAGTCGGGACTCTGGATGTGAACCTGTGATAAAACTGAATGCTTTGTACACTTACAAAACACCCTGACCACCTCCTTTGGTATGGGTGCAGTTCATAAATGCACAGCTTTTGAATAAACAGCGCATTTGAATGCAAAAGAGCCTTTCATTATTTTAGTAGTACCACCAAAAAAGGAGGAATAACTATAGGTATCTGCTTAATGTTGCACACATCCCACACCTTTCAAAAACAACTGAAGTTTGCAGTAATCCCTGTGTGGTTATAGTACTGACTTCAAAAGCTACAAACACAGAGAGCTTTACAGTTCAGCTCTTTCAGAATTGTGTATTCTCTCTCATGACAACAAGGTGAGTGAGCACATCGACCTGTCCACGCACTACAAAACATCCACTCATAAAGGCATGCATTAGCAAGGGAGCCTTCTGCATGACTTTGAAAGGACAGGGTAAAGGTATCGGTTGAAAAATACAATCAAACTTTGTCATCCAGCCAAGGCGCGCACGTCTTTGTGTGCTACAGTATCAAAGCAACACGGTGTAGGATCATCAGAGAGCATCAGCTTTGATCTGTTGACAGCTCAGTGTCTGCGGAGCTCAGCGGCTGACCTTTCATCTGGCCCAAAACCTGGGATTCACTCTGGCTTCAGTAATAAGATGATTAACAATAATAACCCCCCAAAAGAATACCAGGGTGGGTAGGGCTTGGGAGGGAATGAGGGTGAATGAAGTGTATTCTGAGTTGTTGCTCTGAAGCCTCCTTTTTGCTTCTCCTCTACTTACTCTCCCCGTCGTCCCACTTAAAATTCTCTATCTGCATTTCATCCAAATGTGACAGTTTGTGTGACATGATCTGCAAACATCTTCCCTCCCTAACACCAGAGGACCTCGCTGGCTGGTACATGTCCTCTGCAGGTCAGGAGTGCGCACTCTGCCACTACCTCACTGCAATGTATTATCAGATCTTGTATATATACAAGTCATCATTTACCAAAGAAGATTGATAGTTCTGAACGCGTGCGGTCTTTTTGATCCACCTAAGCTTCTTTTGCTCTCAGATTGAAGTCTCTTTTTTGCCTTTTTTCCAACTATCACTGTCTTGCCAAACAGCACACGCAAAAAGAAAAAAAAACTTTTAGTTTGGTGACAGATTCATCATATCTAAACATCATAAATAAGTAGCTCAAAGAAGATTTTGTACTTTTTTGTATAAACAGCTTTAGTTATATTGTGTGTATGTTTTCTGAGAGTGGGACTTCTACATGCCTTTGAGGGAAGTGTTTGTAATGCCAGCTCTAATATTTTTACATCTGGCCCCTGAGAAATACTTACCTCAAATCAAAATAAATAAATACAAAACGGTAAATTAAGCTAATACTAAATACTAAAAGCTCCTTTAAACAATAAAAACTACAATCAAAACTGGAAATGAACAGAAACTAAAATAAACAGGGGGAAAAAATCAAATGAAAGCTATAGAAATTCTGCAGACAATTTTCCCTCTGCTAACAATAGCATTTTGTTTTTGTTGAGAAAATTGTGTTCATTGACTGCTGCGCATGAATGTAAGGTGGGGAAATATATAAATTTAGCTACAGCCCCATTTTTGACAGCCTGTAGTGTAGAAGACACGTCAAAGTCATTTCATGGATTCGTTACGCCTCCTCAAACAAAGTGAGATTTCCATCCGAAACAGTGAAAAATATTCCGTATGTGTGATTTGTTTGGCTTATCTCTGCTAGACAGTTGCTACAGTGAACTAAATACAGTTATTTGCCTTTTTGATGTCTTGAAAAATGCTGCCGCTACACTGTAAAAAAAGATGAGACCAGGCAAGGTGATTAAATTGCTCTTTGAGTTTTCTCAGCTTGTGACCGTTGTTGCTGACTTTACTAAAATTTATATGTTTAGAGACGTGTTACACGTGTTTTTTTTATAGTGTAACAGTTATTTTAACGATTAATTTATCTGCAGATGTTGTTGAATAAAAGGGCTCCAAATGTAATCCTGATTTCTGAGACTTTGTGGTGGTGAATTTACTTAGTTACTACAAGCTAAGAGATGTTTGGCATTTTTGCTTTTAAATTCTTTTAAAAATTAAATATTGTAATAAAATATTGCAGAGATTTCCAGAAGCTGCACACACAAAAAGAATGGTGAAAGAGTGTTTTGAAAGAGTGCTTTTGTGAGTGCCCACACACAAACAAAGATAAACTTTTTCCCCAAAAAGTAAAAAAAAAAAAATTATTATTCTTAGAAAGACATCTTACAAATATATCTTACAAGTACAAATGTAAGGAACATCCTGTTTATTTTCACTGTCTGGCCTGCAGCTTGAGGCCCCTATTGGGATCCTGATCAATTCAAAAGAGGAGTCGTGATGGAGGAATTGTTTGCTTTTTGGGGGTGCTGTACAAACACTTCAGGACACGATTAAAGTAAGCTAGGCTGAAAAGAGGAAAAAGTGTGTGAAGCGATTCTTTGATGTCTGGGATGTTGTTCATTAATAACTAAGGATATGAGAAAGTGAGGGAGGCAGGCAGCTGAAACGAAAGCAGCCACAGTTCAGGGTCTCGGTGCTTGGTTGAAACCGGGCAACAGACTCTTTCCTTCCACTGTGTCACCTCTGCATTCAGACACACAGCACTGCATAGCTTGCTGTGGCTGGCTTATTACAGTGTGTGAGCCTGTGCTTGTGTTACATACTTATTTACTGTTGGGCTGCGAGGAATGAAAAGAGACCTTCATTTTGGACCTAACCTCACTTGACCACACACCACAAGAAATGTGGGTAAATATATATCCATAAGAGCTCCTACCCTTTAGTGTGCTGGCCCCCAGGGACTTAATGAAATAGATGCTGGAGGCCCCCCTCTACAATCAGGAGACTGAGGCCCTGGGCTCAAATTATAATCAGCCTCAGTTTACACTTTGTTTGTTGTGGGGCAATTAGGCCGTCCGAGCTCAGACAATGCGGTTATACTTTCCTGCAGCAAATGGCCTGCATCCTGTGCCTGAGCACTGCCAAGAAAACCCTCAAATAACAACGGAGAGAGAGGGAGAGAGATGTGGCTTCTGTGGGTCTTGCCTAAGAACAGGCCTCAACCTGGCAGCATGTTTGTCAGCAGAGAGAATCAGATATGGCCTCATTTCCCTGGAAACCACCTCCAGCCACCTTCACACACAGTGTCTGACTTCAAAAAAAAAAAAAATCTTTCCCCATACAATTTTTTTCTTTACCCTTCTTCTCCTTCACTAGAGGTTTTCCTTGACTTATGCAAATTATTAGTCTGCACTTTCCATTTTTCTGAGTCCCCCTGATTTCTGATTTGGAGACTACAAGTAAAGGAAAAGAGGGCTCAGTGTAATAAGCTGTCAGATTAATGTTAAACTGAAAGTTGGCAGCAGTAAAAACAACCATATGCTTTCCTTGCTCACTTACGGTGTCATCCCGGACTAGAAATTATGGGATGTTTTCTCTCTTTGCTCTTCTAATCTTGTGAATCTCATACGGCACTGATTTACTATCTCCACAATACAGCAACTTGGCAGCACGCTTGGGTCGCCTGATTGTATCTGGCACGAAACACACCAGCATGGTATTTGTCAAAACATTTTGCCTTCACATATTCTTTTTTTCATTCCTTTATGTCTTCCTCCTTCTACAACTCCATGCTTCCCCTTTCCCTACAGCCTCCTGTCCTCCCATCCTTTCCTCTTCCCTGCACCCTGCCCCCCAAAAGGATCAGAGGGCTCTGAAGACCAACACAAACACATGGTGATAGACAGAAACAATGTTAGCAATGAGATCCCACAGACTGATGTCTGTGAACAAAGATGAAAATAAAAAGTAGAACAAATGTGTCTAATCTGACCGTGCCACACACACACACACACACACACACACACACACACACACACACGAGAGAGAGAGAGAGAGAGAAGAACCCACAGCATATTCTGAGGAAAAAAGGACAATGTAGTGATACTCGTGTCTCTCCAGAGATACTTTTATGCGACAGCCCAGCTTTGATTGTCCCTACAAACATAGTAGAATCCATCTAAGTGCTTTGAATTCTTACAGGATTAGATTGTCCTGGTATTTGAGTTGTGCTGGCTGCTTGGCAGGCTATATAAGCTTACTGATTAGGTAATCTGAACATAGTGGGAGACCTTGTTGAACATGGAGGAATTGTTTGTGAGTGCAGTGTCTGTAGGAAACAGGTTACAGCACCGACTTTAGCCAGATCCTCAATCTTGAATCTGAGTCCTGAGTCTGATCTGCAACTTGACTTTGATACCACTGACTTTCAGACTTGATTCCATTTATGTTTTGAAACTACTGTATGTGAAAACTTTCTGAACTCCAAATGTTAAAATGTTATTAAAAAAAAAAAAAGTGGTAGGAAGTCTACAGCCTTGACATCAATTTCAGTTTGTGTAAAGTTGTTTTCATGCATGGACTTCTGATAATTTTGGGAGAACTGTGTCGAGATATTTTCCACTTGTCATTCATGTCAATTAGCACACAGCAGGAAAAAGCTGTGGTTTTAGCAAGGGAGCTGCCTGGATAGAGGGCACAAGAGGCTACAGACATGAAGCATACTGGCTAGCAATGAGTTCACCAGGGAATTACCTGTGATATTTGCATTTCTGACACAAACCAAGATCACTTGGTAATAGGGAGCTGGCAATTTAAAGATCAACTAATGCCATTATGCCTCAGTTGCATTCTCACATGCAGCTCTGTCTATAAAGCTCCGGGGTTGTAGCAGATGAATGACACTGCATATGACAGACAGAAGAAAAAAGTTAATAAATATATGCTTGTATGTATGCCCTGTGAGGGAAATATCAGGAAGGAGGAACGCAATAAGCTTGAGAAATACCAAGGACTGAGAAAAGAGCCTGTGAACAGTGGTCTATGTGGTAATCGGGACACTCAGAGCAGTAACCCCCAAACTGGGAGAGTGGCTCCAGCAGATTCCAGGAATAACATCATAAGATCTCTGTCCAGAAGAGTGCGGTCCTCAGGAACAGCTAAGATACTGCACAGGACCCTCAGCCTCCTAGGCCTCTGGTAGAGGACCTGAGTTTGGAGGACACAGAAAGACTGCGAGTGGGGAATATATTGGACATGAATTGTTTTTCATCAGGACTTACTTGTCTTTAGGTGGGACTTGTCATCATCAACATCAGATTTAATTGGGGATGTTTTGGATGTTTAACTTGTTGGTCTTGAATTGTGACCTGATGGACTTGATTTCCTGACACAGGACTTGATTAAGATCTTCCAGCCAAGACTTATGCAACTGACTAAAAAACAGTGACGCTGCTTAAAATTTTCCTGTCTCCACCCCATGTAAGGTGCCATCTTGGGTGTTCCCTGCTCTCTGATGCCTGTGGTGGCTGGGTGGGGACCTGCTGTGGGACACTTGCCACAGTCATTGCTTCTCCACTCTTACTGGTGTTAATCAGAGCCACATGGAGCCAATTTCAGACCATAGTTTCTCATTTCTATATAATCTTCTACCATAAGGATTCAGCACAGTCAAGCATCTCAAGGACACCTAATATATACTCTGTCCCTCTTAGCAAACACACTATACTGCAGTAACTGCACAGGAGTAGTTTTGTAAACAAATGCATTTCTAACCTGAACATATATGAACACCCTGGTGTTGATGAAAATGGGTGGCCCTTGACAAATGTGTGCTCTTTTGCAAAAGAAATAACAATCAAAAGAAATCTGTTACACCATAACAGGCAGTGAAACTGGATACAGCAGTGCTAGGCCATTGGTCTTAACTAAGCGAGAGGATTTATTAAAGTGGGGAAAGCAAGCTTTGTCAGCCTTGTTTGCTGGAGAAAGGGTCAGTGCGACTTGTGAAGGGTTTTTGGTGTGAGCTCATAGAAAAGGAGCTCTAATAAAGCTCTCATCGCGGACAGCCATTCTATTTAATTAAATGAAAAATCCATTTCACAGCTGTCCAATTGTCCATTCATAAAGATAATTGTGTGCATTGCTGGGCTTAGTCATTTTATTCATGAAGATGAATAGCCCTGCCTGGAAACAGTTCCACTCCAGTGTGTGTGTGTGTGTGTGTGTGTGTGTTTGTATGTGTGTGTGGGTATCAGTGTTTTGCATCTTTTAAGGGAGTTGGTCATGTGCTCAAACACATGACAATCATTCTTAGTAAAAGTGAAACTTACACAATGGGTTCAGATAAGGTTGGGTTTTCCCTCCTAATCCTGCCCTCACACTTCAATGTCAAACACAGAAAGCTTTATTTATCACTTTTTACATCATTGTTCTGTTCTTAAGTCATACACAACACAGTAATTTGAGTAAATGGTTGTTCCCCCCCATCCAAGCAACAATAACGAGCTAACATTAGCAATCAACACTTCTCAATATCTTTATGAGCCTGTTTTTTTTCTACATTTGGCATACCTTTCTCTTCCCCCTCCAGCCCAGATCCCGCAGTCTCCTTACAGAGGCATAGGCCAGAACTTCCCATTATCCAAGTCCCTCCTTATTACCCAGCCCATTATTCCCACTGCAAAGACAAAGTGAGACAGGAAATGAAATAAATGCAGTGCAGCGGTTGAAAATTAATGTCTTCTGATTGAGGCCACCGCTCGTTGTTTATGGCGCCTGTCCACTAGTCTTTTCCATCACTCGGATGCTGTGTCAGCGCTGAGTGAACACAGTCACGCAGTGTGTTCACAGCAGTTTAGAGTCCATTTATAGTTGTTGCATTCTGCAGGAGCAGAGATGGCATTAGTGCACCCAAGATAAAGAACACATCATCCACAGATTTTATCCAACTCTGAATTCTCTGGTTCGTCCTAGCTGGATTCTGAACAAGCTCATTTAACTGCTTCCAAGAAAGGAGACATTCATGGATGCAGATGAAAACAAACAGAATTAGCAAATTGATAACAAACAAATACAAAATGCTTCAATATCCTTCAACGTAGTTGTTAAATTTAGTGCAGCTGCTTTTCATGATGCATGTATCGAGGGACTTATTTAGTGGCCTGGAAGATATCAGACTTGTCATGACTGCATACAGCACCATTAAATGGCAAATATATATAGCACTTTTCTACTTTGTCTGAGCACTCAAAGCGCTTACACAACACATTTACATTCACCCATTCGTACAAGCGCTTCCATGTGTAACTAAGGGCTTTTATTTTCTAACATTCACACACATCCAACGCTTGTGTCGGAGAGCAACTTTGGGATTCAGTATTCTTGCCCAAGGATACTTTGGCACGCAGCCCAGAGCAACCAGGAAACGAACCACCAACCTTCTGATTTGTAGGTGACTTGCTCTACCTCCTGAGCTCCTGAGCCAAGTCAGTTGGACAGCCAGCAGATCACACAGATTATCTTTGGTCTCTGAAGACTGAGCAGAGAATAACATGAGCATGAATCTTTATTTCATAACATTTTACAGTTTAAGCTTTTACATTACAAGATTACTGGCTGTGTGTCTTACATAGTAGAAACCTTCGCTCTCATGGACATCATACAGAACCAAGAGTAGAAGGAACTGTTGGAAACAGAGCATTTAGAGCAGGCTAAAGCCCAAGCATTTGGCTCCTGGGGATTACTTGTTAATTTGACCAAATTTTGTAGGAACATTCACCACTGGCACAGAATATATGTGACAGGAAATAAAAGGAAACTCATAATAGGAACATTAAATGGAATTTTATTAGGGTACAATTCTATTTGTTTCTTTCTTTGGTAATATTTTGTTTTAGCTAAAATGGAAGGAGAGCATTAGCTGAGGCTGTGATAATGCAGATTAAGCAGTGCTTTGAAACAGTGGCATGAAAATGTACTTACATAAAAACAAACTTCTTTACTCAGATAACTGCATATGAACATGTGGAATCTTTCTATTAATTTCTTAAAACTTGATTTGCATTTGGAAACTCATCATGCATACAGATGGAAGGCAATTTTCACTGCACACAGAAACCAGTGATTTGGGCAGTTTTACTTCATAAACTGAATAAATGATTAATTGATGAGAAAGATGGCATTTCTTTTGTATATTTCCATATAATAACCACTGATTTCAGCACTAATTCCCATGTTTCAACGTTTAATGAGGTATTGAACAAGCAAGTATAATCTGAAATGTGATTTAAACGATAGGCTGGGAATCTACTATGGTGACGTTAACCACCAACAACTTATGTATTTGAACAATGCTCAAAAAACGTGAGCATAAACCAAACAGGAAGTTATATTATATATAATCTAAATGCAAAACAGCACAGAACAGAATCGCTTGCTTATTTTTCAGCAAACTGTGGCCAACTTGGTTATGTTTTCTCAGCATTCTGGTGTAGCTGCGTTACCCGTAATCAAATATTCGTTTGCATATGGGATGAAATGAATACTCTGAGGTCTAAGTATCCTGAACTCTACGCTATACTAAAATTAACATTCTGACACACATCAATAACAACTTGATGTCTCCTTTTTTTTTTTTTAGTAGAATGTTTTTTCGTGTGAGGGATCAATCTGCTTCCCATCACTGGACACTTGATGCTTGGCAAGACAGAAACCTCAACAGCTCTTAACTGTTGAGCCGTGGATCCCTCTGAAACTGTTACTATCAGTCACAAAGACAGCAGAATCTTAAAGTCCTTTAGTTATGTGTCAGGGCCTAAGTCCATTCTTGAACAATGTTTCCTGTGAGCCAGAATCCTTATACCTGCTGAAAGTGGCCACTGCAATCAGGGAATGCTGTTGCCTTCAATGAGGAGTCTGCAACAATGTCTAGGTGGCTGGTACGTGTCAAAGTAACATCCACATGAATGTCAGGAGAAAGGTTTTTAGAACAGAACATTGCCCAGAGCATCACGAGGCCTGCACCAGCTTGACTTTTCCCCATAGCGCAACTTTTCCCTGTTGGGAACTTTAAGACTTGCAACACTTGTTGCCTAATATATACCAGCCCTTGACAGGTACCAAATTAAAAAGATGATCAGTGTAATTCCCTTCACATGTCAGTGGTTTTAATGTTGTGGTTGATTGGTGTGACTTAAATGTTTGCCTTCCATTAATGGAGAAATCTGAACATAATCAGCTCTGATTTCAACTTAAGAATTAGAGCACATTTAATCCAAAAGTAAATTGTTCGTTTTGCTTTTCTTGGATTGTGCAGCACAACTTAAATAAGTGCTTCTGATTACCGGTAATGAGGTCGGGATACACTTTCCAAAAGGCTTCACACATCGCGAGCTCATGCGGCAGATGTATGATTATACAAGAAAAATAGTTGGATAAACAAACGAACCTTGTAAACCAAGAACCATTTTCTCCAGCTCCCTCATTTCCTTTAGCCCCCATCGCTAATGAAAATATCCCCAACCATCACCACCCTTTCTGCTCACTGGAAACTCAGTGACAGCATTACACTCTACATTCCTGCCCAGTGAAGTTCTTGGCTCCTGTTTTCTGTTTGGTAGAATATTGCTTCAAATGAGTCAGTGGGCACAGCTGCATGAGCCCCGTTTAAGCCTCAAGCATGCAACAGCCAAATGTTGCTCTTTGTAACCTGTAACGATAAAGGGGGGATTTTCAGCATTACTGTACAAACTTGGAGTCATCAGCGTGGGTTGATGTCCGTTACTTTCCTCTGTCTTGGCGCCACCTTCCACCCCACTATGCAAACAATAACAGCCTGACTTCCTCCCCGTAACGCTGTTTACCTATGAGTCAAATTAACTTTCAAGCTCCACTGGTGGCCTGTTTTCGTTGATCAATTTGCAAGGAAGTGCACCGTTTTCACCTTCCACCGGGATCCAGTGTACCCTTGACAATATATCCAGTTGCCAGAGAAATGTGATATCCAAACAAATGGAGCAGGGTGACTGTTGACTCTGGATTTTGCTAATGTTTTACATTACCCAACACAAGCCCCAGTTTGTCCTGGCTGAGAAATATGCAGCCTATCAGTAGGAGAGTGATCCACAACCTGACAACTGCAGAAGTTTTGATAGTGCACAACATCACCCAGAAGAGACATGCACATCCTGTACACACAGAGATCCTCATGAAATGAAATATTGTGGTAGCAGAGCATTTATTTTAGAATTAGGTACATGGTCTGATGAACTGCACCCCCCACCCCCAATACCCCTATATCACCTCTATGTTACCTCCTCTGTCTCTCCCCTGTTGTAAAGAGAGCATCATACTCCATTCATAAGAAAAACGTACTGCATTGCCCAGGAGAACACTGTAACTTTAACAATGAAGAAGGGGGCAAACTATCAGGGGCCACATGTATGAAACTATGTGGATTCATGACTTAAACTGTGTGTACAGACAAAAGCTGAAGCTGGGCTGAGCTGCAGAAGCATTTCCACTCTCATGTTTAGCCATACATTAATTTAGAGACTTCCTTATTTCACCTGTAAATTTTAATTTGAACTTTTGTATACATTGCAATTAGGACATCATCAAGAAAGAAGCAAAAAAGAAAACAAAAGAAAAAAAAACTACTGAAGGAAAACATAACAGAGCTTCAACTGTCAAGCCTCCATTACAAAAGACCCTGACATCAGACTGACATCAGTTATCAGCTCTTCAGGCTCCAACATGCCTCAGGTGCCAGTCTTTGCATCATTGCACTGGTCCCAAAATAGCCCACACAGTTGGCAGGTTCACACACCTCATTGTTTCAGAATGGCTGGTGCCATTAACCAACCAGTGATGTACTAACAAGGACTTTTATGCTATGTTCTCTTCAAACATTCAAGCTTGTCTCCTTGCTGAACTGCTATATAAAAAGTGATTCTACAGTGACTATCTCCAGTGCCAGACTGAAGATAGATAGATAATACTGTTGCCCTGTGTTGCCATGTGGCTCCACTCCCACAGCAATCAGTTATCTTGTTAATAGTGCTGCAGCCTCACTACATACAACACTTAATGATATAGCTGCTCTGAAAAAAGAAAGCAAGAAATCAGAGTTTAGTTTGTATAATTCAGAATATGTGTACCTTAAAGCAAATAACAGTTAAGCTGGACAGGAAGTGGCATTCCACTAATTTAGAAAACATTGGGAAAATAGCCTCCTCTAAAGCTAGGATTACAAGTTGTCACTGAAAACCAGGAAAACCACAGTTTTTTTTTTGTTTCCAACACTCTAGCCAGGCTGAATCACAGCTCCATTTAGCCTGGTATTCCATTAGCTCTTAGTATTAATGATTTGATTATTTCCTTAAGAATAAAATTGTATATATAGTATAACTATAGGAATCACAACCCTTCCAGAGATGGATCACCAAAAACAGCCGCTTTAATAAATGCAAATATTTATTTGTACAGTTTTGCTCCTGTTGATCTTTCTGAACTAACATTGACAATTATTTCATTCAAACCATCACCGTGCCTATTAGACACAGTCCCCGCGAGACTGTTCAAAAAAGTGTTTGGTCAAGTTTAAGATAAAAAACCATGAGGCTGGGTTAAAGAAAGGATCATGGGATCATATGTGTTAAAATGCACTATTTTACAGTGTTAGAGGGCAAACCTCTACCACACAAAAAGCTTCTCTTTTGCTTTCATCATTACCATGGAGACAGGTCCCATAGCAGTGACATCAGCAAAGAAGGTTTGGTTCATCTCTGTTTTTTTAAGATGCTAAAGTTTATCAGTCAGAAAGGGCACCTAAATCATTACAGTGTGATGTCAAGGGGTCTTGGGCGAGCTTTGGGAGCCATCACACTTGACTTTTCCTCCTGGACTTCTCCTCCTGGCTTAGATTGGATTTTGAGGTTGGAATCTGTGGTGTCACATTGACTGCTATGAATCTGGCTTATGACCTGCAAAGAAAATTTACTGTCTCTTCTGTACTTCAGGTATTGGCTGGTATTGGTTAGTTTGTGTGTATTTGTGGAGAAGGGACTGCCCTCCCTGAGCCTGGTTCTGCTGGAGGTTTCTTCCTGTTAAAAGGGAGTTTTTCCTTCCCACCGTCGCCAAGTGCTTGCTCATAGGGGGTGTTTTGACTGTGGGTTTTCTCTGTGTTATTGTAGGTCTTTACCCACAATACAAAGCGCCTTGAGGCGACTGTTTGTTGTGATTTGGCGCTATATAAATAAAATTGAATTGAATTGAATTGGACTGAGTTCATTTCATATGGAATATTGCTATGTGTGTCGTTGCTGTTGCATGCATTTCAGTTTACTCAGTTACTCAGTATTACTCAGTTTAACAGTTCAGGATAAACTGAGTCTGAAACTGCACCAAGATGTTTAATGGAAAAGATATTTTTAACTATGAGCCCACTGTGTCTTATTTGTTCAACCTCAAAAAAATGATGTATGCTGTCTTTCTTCCCATTTATTTCCATTAGAGAGTAACAAAGAGAAGCAGCGGGACACATTCACTAACACAGGAAGCTTTTGGTTCAGGGAATGGTCTTGTTAGCCACAAGCTCTGGACCCTTTATGCTGAGCAGTCACAAAAACACTATCAGAACACTGTGTTTGCTTTGGCTCGCATGCAGGCAGCAAGCACACATTTTGAGAAAACAGTGCAACAAGTCATACACAGATGACGAGCCGTGTCTTTCAGTGGCAAAATTGCTCTGCTAAATCTCTGAGCTGCTGTTCTCCCACCCACCTGGCAGAACATCCAATTAAAGGACACGCAGATGTCAGCCAGCTCAGTGTTTCTGGTTGGATGAACATCTATCAGGATACCAGGAAGTGTCCATGTTTTCAGGGCAAATTTGCCCGTTTAAGTGTTTGTGAGGGAAAATAGGATGTGCTTTTTATGATACCCTTTTTTGTGAATAAACCTCATTTACGAGATCGGGAAATGGGCAATGGAAAGTCAAACATAAAACAGAAGCACTTTAAAACAGCGTCTTTACACACTCACCATTAAACACACACATACACACACAAGTAAGAGCTCTCTTCACCACAAACAGTAAACACACATGGGATAAAATGCATGCAACAGCAAAGACACACATAGCAATAATCCATATGAAATGAACTCAGTCCCTTCTCCACAAATACACACAAACTAACCAATACCAACATAAAATAGTGAGGCAGACACAATTCTATGAGTCTTCGGCCGGGTTGGGTGACTGACACAAAGGGCTATAATTCCGTGCATTTTGGAGAAGCTTTCCAAGCCATACTGACGTCTCTGAGACTGGAGCGAGACGGGTAATGGCCAGTGTTTACCACCACAAACTTCCCCATCACTATAGGACTGACTCTATAAGTAGCACAGGGCAACTGAGCAGAGGAGGCTCAGTTCCCTCCCTCCAATTCCATGGGGACAAATGGGGAGAGCCGAGAGAACAAGCTGAAGGCTGACAGAAACAGAAAGAGAGCGAGAGAGTGGGTACTATGTTAGAACAACTCCACTTAAGTTGAGCTGCCCCCTCTTGCTCCCATTTTTCTTCCACACCCACCTCTCCCCCCAGTGGATACTGGTGCCAAACTGCCGGGTCGCGGTGGCGAGGGCACATGTGGTGTATGTCTGCATGCCTTTGTGTGTGCATGTGTGTGTGTGTGTGTGTGTGTGTGTGTGTGTGTGTGTGTGTGTGTGGGCGCGGGCGCGTGTGTATGTGTGTGTGTGTGTGTGTGTGCACGCGGCGCGTGTGTGTGTGTGTGTAACTGTGTGTTGGGAATGAGAATGCAGAGCCAGGGCATACCTTAGGCCCATTAGTTCAGCCCTCGTCAGCCTCAGCAGCAGAGCACAGCATTAATTGGACGCAGTAGCTACAAGATCACAGCAGCACCAACCAATTTGTAAAATGAGTAAATTGCCTGTCTTGTCATTCCTGGGCTCCCTTTTTCTGTGGATGCTGTGTTTATAAGGGTAAAGGCAGGGGATAATATCTAACATATGAGCTACAATATGAGCCCATCATATGAGTGGTAAAGCAAAAAAAAAAAAGCAGTGTACTCCGTACAATCAAAGTGTGTTTGTTTGGTATTGAATTAAGTGTGTGTCACAGGTGGAAATCCAGCTAGTCTTTGTGGGTCTCTGCTTTTGGAATGAAATTATCTGACACACACACACACACACACAAACATACACTAATGTGGAAGTGCCTTAAAATTGTATAACCACTAGAGGGCGATACATGGGGTTGTCAGTGACTCACGGTCCTGTAGAAATCAATGGGGAAACAGCCCTTGGACTTAACCTTTGTAAACACTTTCCTGACAAGTTTATTGGAGCAGTCACATTAAGCGACTGTTTTACACTACATATTTTACACTTTAGGATTCTGCACACACAGACTATTAAAGTGAGAAGAAATACAGTGATAAGTAATTGTTTTGCAGCAATCTTTATGTTTAACATTGCATATGGGGGGGTAGCCTGGGCATATTGACTCAATGGATTCCGGTAAACCCCAGGAGATCACTTAATCCTAAGAAGACACACATACACATACGAGCACACTGGTGATGTAATTCACATTCCTGCCAACAATTTTATGCCATTCCACTGATGGGCATTTGGAGACAATAATGCATAACGAAATATTGCCGTGCATCAGCAAAAGCAAGGAACAAGAGCACTTAGGGTTTCTAAAAGTTCCAACAAACTAAATCTGAGAACATGAGCACATTTTAAGCCATACAGATGCATGCTGGCAAAAAAATAAATAATAAAAACCTCTCATGACACTGGAGCTGATAGTCTTTTAAAGTAGGTAGCTGCAGAGAGAACTTCAAATTGGTGGGAACGGCAATCAGGTTTATCTTTTCTTCCAGCTTTTGTGTATTGTAGCAGCTTTGGTGTTACTGTTGCATGTGTTGGTTACTGTCTTTGTTCCTGGCTATTTTTGGAAATTATTATTGCTATATGTGGGAATTTCTCTGGGCTATTTATAATATAGATGATACAAAATTAAGATGTTAAGCTAGCTTTTGGTCGGTTGTGTTGGCTGGTAGCCTAATCAGAGTTTTATGTTGTGATATGTCAGTAAGGTTTGTGCAACTTTCAGAAGACAGCATGAATCGATCTCTCAATCTTCAGGAGGGCATGTGTGAACTGTGAAATTAAGTCTTGCTGGCACCACTGGTTCAGACTTTCCCCTGTTTTTTCATGCTGCTCTGAATGTGCAGCTGAATAGGAAACACGGTTTGAAATAGGCCACAAAAATATGGCTTCATTGCTTTTATAATACTGATGTTTATAGCTCTGCTTTACTGTTGCCATTAAACACCTGAGGGTGATTACTCTAATTATATGAATTAATGTCATTAGTCCAGAAAGGGATGGATGTGGCTGGAACTTGTTGATGCTCCTGATGTGACTACAGAACAATATTCAGTGATAGCATGCACTGGGATTTTTAATGGTGTTCTGACTTACCATATTACTCTAACTTCTTTATACCTAAATTTCTTAATTGCATAACTTGCTGTACAGGACAGTATCACGACAAAGCATGGCCCACTGTGTTGCGGATGTCTGTGGCTCAGGCGGTAGAGCAGGTCATCTACTAATTGGAAGGTTGGCGATTCAATTCCTGGTTGCTCCAGGCTGCGTTCCAAAGTATCCTTGGGCAAGATACTGAACCGCAAGTTGCTCTCTGATCCAAACGCTAGAGTGTGAATGTTAGACAGTAAGTACTTAGCTTAGTTACAGATGGAAGTGAGTGGGTGAATGCAAACATGTTGTCTGAGCACTCAATGAGAGTAGAAAAGCACTTAATAAGAACTAGTCCATTTACATTTTGCCTCTTGTAGGCTTGAAAAGGACGCACATGCTTAAATTCCATCTTTAAGTTAAGTTCCAGCAGGGGGCCATAATTTATTTAAAGCCATTGCCAGATGGCTGACATGCATTTACATTTGACCTACATGGCTGCTAATCTTGAAAAAGGTGGTAGCAACTTGTTGGCTTTAAATACATTATTGCTCCCTACTGGTACTGCAACTCAAACACATGTGTCCATGTCATGCCTACGGGAGGCAAAGCTCTTTGCCATGATGCTGTCCTGTACAGCAAGTTGTGCTTAAGGTAACTTTAATACAAACTATTTTATCATATTACTAATCAAAATATGTATTTTTTAATAAGAAGAGATGCCACATTAACCTGGACACCACATAATAACCTACAATGGCTGCGTGTGCTCCAATTAGTTCTGACGGGGTGTACAGTTTGCATGAGTGGTTATGGGTTCCATGTTGGCTTAATTTAATTATTCTGTAACAGTGTGATCACTGCAAATTACAATTAAAAGCAGCACTTAATTGAATGCAACTTTAGACAAGTTACAGTGACTTCATAATGCAATCAAGTTTTCACATGTGACTCCATTCTTCCAGTATCTCAGGAATACTACATTCTTTTCCAGTGTTGAACCAGAAACACTGGTTGATATTTCCTGTGTACCCATGTGGGCCTTGTCTTTGTTTACATAAACTATGCATACTTTCAAAATGTCTGACTGCAGTGCTGAAAGACCCTACTTTTCACTCTAAACAATGACTGAAAATCGAAGTGTTATCCACATTAAACTGAAATTTCCACTGTTAAAAAGGCCTCTCTTTGTTTTCCATGGTTCCTGCGGTGAGCGCCGGAGGCCCGGGCCTATGAAGATGAATGAGTCAGAGCATTGATAGCAACTGGCATAAAAACACTGGAGCTCTCTGGAGTTCTTCTGTCCATTCATGCTTCCTCCCTGTCCATCCCACACATGCTCATGAGGCATGTGGACAAGCACTGGAGCCTCCCACAAATCCTCTTGTCTCCACACTCTCTACTCTCCGCGGTGGTAGTCTGTGGCGTGTGTGTGTGTGTGTGTGTGTGTATGTGTGTGTTCTTGATTTCTTGCCTCCACGGCCAGGAAGCCTTCTTGGAGCTCTGCCGGGACATTTGTGATTCATCAGTGAATTTGGTTGATGCCTTTGTTCTTAACGCGCACTAGTGGAGTGGGTCCAGTAAAATGCTGATGACGCACTTCTGTGCTCCGGGCATTCAAACCAAGCACAGCTCACCACAGTCCTCACCTCCTTCCCCCAAAATCCTTCTCTGGACCTTTGCTTCCTCATGTCCTCCTCACATGCCACACCCTCCCTCCCACCCACCCACACAAACAAACAAACAAACCTTTAGTCCCACATTTCCACTAACAGATTCCAGCAAAAGGAGACACCATTTTATTTCCAGTTTCACCAAAACAAATCACAGTCTCGTTTCCCCTCAGCTGGATTAGTAAATCTGTCTTCGTCCCTCAGCAGAAACTCTTCCCTTCTTCCCCTCCGTCATCACCACCTCTGGTTTTGTGTGATTTCTTTTCATTACCACTTCAGTTAGTAAATAAAGCCTAGAGTAGCTGGAGCCAAAAGAGCGGCATGGGATCTGGAACCAGAGAGTGCATTTTCCAGTGGAGTTTTGTTTGGTCAGCATCGCATCAACACCGGTGTGCATGTGTGGCATATTCCACCACGACGGACGACAGAAGTGTAGCAGAGGGGCCTCACCGCCCATCAGTCATCATAAATCTGAGGTCTAGGTCAAAGTGAAAGCTTTGGAGGGAGGGAGAGTCCAGGAAGGCGAGTGGTGTCGAGCTGACTATCACGTGATTCACTGTGTGTACGAGTCCCAGAAATATTAAAACAACAGCAAACAAAATAGTGAATGACACCCTACTCCTGCTGTCATTAAAGAAGGAAACTTAGGTCCAAGACACTGCAGTGGATTGTGTAAACTGCCAGCAGGGGTTTGTTCTCACCTCTGGCTGACACGCTGTAAGTTATTGTATTTGTTAGAACCCGATTTGGTACAAATCCATAAAACAATAAAAAGTCTGAAAGATAACGTTAAATAATAATTGCAGTAATTTTACCCATTAATAGTTGGTTTTGTATAATTTTTTAAATATATTTTATATTGATGGAATGAACTACAGTATGTCTTCACAGGCTCATAGCTATATAATGATGTACATGTCCATGTACTGCCTTTAAATACTAGACAGAGCACAAGCACAGTGGGAAGGTCCAGCCAATCACACACCTAACATTAAGCCTCACTAGTATTCAAATGGATGTGTTATCATTCATGATCACTTGGATCCATTAACCACTCAACTCTGCTGCCAGTTTTTCTTAGTGGTCATTCATTTTTGTTAATACAAACAAAAATTCCCCAGTCCAGAAAGCCTACAGTATCACCCGTAATATTTGCAAGTTGATGTCTCTGCTCCTGCCATGTTGCTCAGGGGAGCTGGTTATGTAATCTGACCCGATATATCTAAATAAGTAGTTAGGCAGACTTAACGTCAAATGACTGTGGAATTAAACGAATGCTAATTTAAATGATCTGAGTGAAATCTGATAGAACTGTTATGGTTACTATGAAAACAAGATCAACATTTTTCTATGAAAACCAATATTTCAATGTCCAAATGTAACTGGGTTTCCTGTATCATAAATACAGTTTTGCCATTTGTTTAAAAAAATGTAAACGTTTAATGATTGATTCACAATTCTGGGGGTTACAATGCTTTTTAATTGTGTATAGACGTCCATGTAATATATCTCCAAATATGCAATATGACAACCACCTTAATGCTGAGATGTGATGTCTACCACAAAACTGGAAAAAAAATGTCATCCTGGTTTATATGATATATAGGTTCATTAATAATCATATACTTGCGTAGTATTGCTAATTATTAGCTGATCCATTTGTTGATCCATATGTTTAAAATATTTCTCTGGTAGGGACACAACAAGAGGCAAAACAGTAATATAAAATTTATTGACATTAACTCATAATGCTGCCAGAAACTACAAAATCAAAATTAGTGTACCCCAGGAATTGTGTTTTTGAGCAATATTTGCCCATAAATACATGTCATCTGATACATCAGAAAGGCCCATTTGTCGTGGCTTTCTCTGTCACTGCAAATTAGGTTTAGAAAATGACAAAACATTTCCTTTTCCATAATGGCTTTTTCAGACACAAAGAATTTACTTGACAGCAGCTCTTAATGGGCTTTCTCTCCCTCTATCTGCTACCGCGTGTACGTTTAGAGAAGGAAACATAAAGGCCTTGTGGATCAGGTGACTCACTTCGGACTGATTTGGGTCAAGCAGTGTGACGTGGAAATTGATTTTTCTTTGTTTTTCTTGTAGAACAAAAAGTCTACTGAGAGTACTGCCTTAGCTGTGTGGAAGAATGGATGGCCTTTCATGATTCTAAAATGCAGGTCCAATAAAAAGAGACACTTACAGTTCATGAGCTGCAGGTCTCACGTTTGGAAGTAGATGAATGTGGAACCATATCTGGAGAATAAGTGTGCCTGACATGACCCATTTGCATTTATTGTGGGAAAACATTTCTTGCTGGAAGGTTACCAGAGAGAAAGAAGTTGCTTAAGAAAACGTGTAACAGAACTTCTCAGAAATGTATAAATGGAAAACATTAGCTTCTGGTCACATATGCACATTTTGTTTAATACACAAAACACAAGAACTTCATGTTAACTGGTTTTAGTGTGCATTTGCTGCGCACGGGCCAGAAAATGCAAAAAATTACAAATTTTGTACTTATTATGGCAGATTGTAAATTTTAATGACGAAACCATGAATTGGCCTTACTGTTGTGTTACTGCAACAAGTACTTAGCCAGGCATGCTAACATTTGCATATGTGTATATATGTAGTGATAGACGTTGCAATACCAAGCAACAGTAACATCCAGATGAAGGAACATGAGAAGCTAAAGAAATACCAAGGGCTGAGAGAAGAGCGAAAGAGGGTGTGGAAGGTGAAGGTAACAGTGGCACCCGTTGTAACTGGAACACTCGGGTCAGTGACCCCCAAACTGGGAGAGTGGCTCCAGCAGATTCCAGGAACAGCATCCAAGGGATCGGTCCAGAGAGGCGCAGTTCTAGGAACAGCTAACATACTGCGCAGGACCCTCAAGCTCCCAGGTCTCTGGTAGAGGATCTGAGCTTGGAGGACAAAAGACCGCCCACATGGTGAGTGGGGAATTTTTTCTTATATATATATATATATATATATATATATATATATATATATATATACATATATATATATATATATATATATATATATATATATATATATATATATATATATATATATATATATATGTATATATATATATATATATATATATATATACACACAGTATATATATATATATACATATATATATATATATATACTGTATATATATATATATATATATATATATATATATATATACACACAGTATGTATATATATATATATATATGTATGTATATATATATATATATATATATATATACGAATATATATATATATATATATATATATATATATATATATATATATATATATATATATATATATATATATATACTGGGTGTCAGTATTTCTCTGATCCAGCTCTACATGGGGCCATATTTTCTTCTCCACCTGTTTAAGTTTTACAGTACAGCAAAAATAACTAAAATATTGACTGTGATGCAGTGAGATACAGCAGTGATCCCGTGTTTTAACTTTTCAACTAAAGAAATACATGAAGCATAGCTGATCCATTGTTTTCCCACTGCACTCTCACCAGTACTGAATAGAGCAGACTAAAAAGTTCACTATGGTTGAGCTTTGCTTCTTCTTGCAGTTTTAAGTAGAATTTATGGATCTAATTCTCCTTTATCCCTTGTAGCAACCTACGGAATGAAAATGAAAGGGAAGTACACTTTTGATTTAAATCATCCATAAATTCTAATAAACTGCATGGTTAAATGCAGCACAGTCTCACAAAAAATGCAACACAGAGATTTTCCCCCTCATTTCATCCTGGAACTATGCACTGATACAGCCTGTAGTGAAGCTCGAAGTTTGAAAAACTGTGTTTTTTAGGGATGATTGTTAAGCTATGATTGGATAATCACTGTTCAGGGGAGGAGTTTAGTGAACAATCCAAAAGCCCAGCCAGTGAAACAATTTAAGGTCTTTTGTAAGCAGTGGGGACCTTTCTGTGTGAACTTCCAAAAAGTTAAAGTTCAAACAGCCACAGTTCAGTAAATTACATGCCATCTAGCTCCGTGAGAAGCCTCAGGCTGTGCCGCACTCATCCCCATCCCTGGCAAAGGCACACCTTTGTCTCATAACTGAATGCAAGACAATAGACAGGGTTATTATCTCAATTTTCCCCCTCCCCTCCCCTCCACTCCCAGACACACACACTTCTCACTACAGACTTCACAGAAGTCCCTTGGCCATAATTGTCCGCTGCCAATAGCACTGGGATTCTCCCCACCCCCACCCCCAACGTCTCACAAAGGCGTCCCGTCACTCAGATTTGCCACTTATCAAATCAAACATGGCACGTAAAATAGACGCCTTTGTCAGCAGACTCGGTGTGTGGGAGAGGAGGCAAGAGAAATAGAAGGTTATTCATGTCACTGCAGGGTGAGGAGGTGTAGGGAAACACTGTCTTTCTACGGCTAGAGTAGACCAACTCACTGTAATCCCACTAACAGGGTTAATTCACTGTATTTATATGTCTGGTTTCTCTGTAAAAGAATGTAAAGAGTGTTGCTGATTGTCCACCGTTTCGAATGACTGGCAACAACACAGCAACAAAATTAACCATCCACATGAGCTTTACCAAATTCCAAATTACCAAAAAAAAAAATACAAATAAGGGGACGGTGAGAGGTTGACCGATGACCTTTGTGAACTCCATGATGTGGAAAAGCTCAGCTAGAGGGGAAAAAAAAACCCTCAACAAACTGTAAATCTAGTTTAAGAGGCCCCTCTCTCTTGGTTACTATGACTCTCTCTCTTTCTTTCTCTTACATGCAGGCCCCTGACCTGGCAGCCTTGGAAAATGTCAAGCCGTGGACTGGCAGAGGATGAAGGGCTGTGGGCGCACAAGGGGTGGGAGGAGGCTTGGGGTGGAGGATGGTGGTGGGGGGTTGAGGCAGAGGCGGAAGAACGGCGTTTCTGAGGTTTTCAGACACCATATTTGTCTAACATTTCTACCCATTTTGAACAAGTTCAGTCACAGTTCATGAAATAGAGCACCTCAATTTACCAGCCTCCTTTTTGACAAGCCCATGCTTTATGCTCGGGTGTATACACACAGCCTTGCTGCCGAGCAGAGAGTGTGTGAGTGAATACACAAAAGTGATTAAAAACTTTAAATGAGAAAATCGGCTGACAGTTAATGAAGTCCTTTTAAGCTCCACCTTTGAAGCTGCCCTAATTAATCATCCTTACATTAACTACCATACAGAATTACCGTAAAATACTGCCCACATATGTAACTTAAAATTTGGTGGTTGCCTGCTGATTGCATTGAATTTTTTTCCATTTGGTGACCAATGGCATGTAGTTGTGGCAACTAACTGGTTGCCCAGACGTTAAGTGTCCAAACCGTCACAGACTGACTTGGACTGACTGCAGTCACTCAGACAGATTGGTGAAGGTCTGCAAATAATTGCTGTCTGATTGGCAACACACGGCAATCAATCTGAATCAGTCTGAGTACAACTCGTCTTTGATGCGCCTCTTTGCAACAAGGGTCTTGACTCAACTGATCGCCAGCTGGTTGTATTCTAGTCATATTCCTTTATAAAACGAGGTTGCCGATGTCATTTTGCAGGTAAATTCTCATCCTTCAGCAAGCATGTAACTATTTGTGGAGGAATTTCTGAAGTTCTATTTCAAATCTATGAGGTTCTGGCTGGACTCTGAATGAAAGTAGTTAATTGCAGCAGACAGGTAATATGTTGGTGTTATTTACAGCTTGTTATGCTTCCTCCAAGTGATCAAATTATCAAAACGAAAATAATTTTCTTGGGTTTCTGTATACAGTGCTGTTAACTGTACAGAAATATTATGGGATTGCAATAAGCCTTGAAAAATCCCAGAGTCTCTCATCTTGATTGACAACATCTGATTATTTACACATTTAATTAACGGCTGATCAATACAGAGGTCAGTCCAGTGTGTGCCAGTGTGGTGCTACAGGTCATGATCCATCAAAGGAGGTTTGGTCATTGGTAGAGAAGAAGAGAGAAGTAGACTTATAGACACAGAAAAAGAGAAGCGTGAGAGGCGGGTACTCCCTGGGTTTATGACCAGGGCAAGCAAAGGGGCACAGGGGTGGGCGGTGGAGAGACATGGATCAGAGGCAGTGACGCCTCCAGACAACAATGCACTGTTTCCCCTGTAATCCTGTGATTCATCAGGCTCAATGGAAGACACTTGATAGCAGATGATAATGAAACTTCAACCCCAGACAGCCTGGCTGCCAGGGGCTTTTCCTCACCAGGCAAACAGCTACTTAATGCATGCTATCTGACAGGACTTTCTGCCTTTTATTCACATATTCACTCTGACAGTGTGGCTCTGCCCTGTGATGAGCACATTTGGTCCTTAGGGGAAATCATTTTTAAAATCTGCCTATAAAACCTTGTCCTAGAAGTGAAGTTGTTTTTGACCCAGTGTGTCAAAAATGTGAAATTTTCAAATTTACCCTCAAAAAGGGTTAGAATTATTTTTTGTCTCAATTTGGAGAAAAGAAAAAGCTTGGTCAAAGCAACAGAAAATTTGACTTTCAGTCTATTGCGCAAAAACAGCAAACCACATGAATACTGCACCTGTTAGAACGCACGTACCTGAAGAAGAGAACGACAGATCAGGCTTAACTGAAACAGAAATCTGACGTGTTGTGAAGGGTTTGGGTTTCAAATCTGGCAGATTCACAGCGGCAGGTTCAGGGTTGCTACTTTTTAAATGAAATACAAACTGCCCTTCAGACGTGGGAAAATTTAATATCGGATTTATAATCATGTTTTTAATTCAAGGTTCCAAGTGCATCTGCATCCACGCTAAGAACTGACAGGGGCGTGTAGAATGCACTGTTCACCAGACGCAGAGTGGGTTCTCAGGAAATGAGCTAATGTTGTATTCTTTGCTAACACAAAAGGCTAGCTCAACAACAGAAACCCATCTTAGAAGTGATGTGTGAAAGGTTTTTGGATGGAACAAATGGGAAAATTGTGGATAAAGGCACAGATTCCCAAAAGGAAAATAAATAGAGAAAATGATTTCCCATTCCCTTCAGTAGTAAATTTTTATGTTTTTCTATATATAAGCATTAAATGCCTCATCACTTTGCATTTCCCTCATAAAACATAATGTTTACTTGATTCATACTGAACTCTACTTAACTGTAATTATGCTCCTTGAGAAAAATTTGAAAAGGGCCATTGGCATATGAGGCAGTAGTCTCATAAAAATCTTTTTCTTTTCATATGAGTTTACAAGCTGATTTTCAATTAGCTTGTGACTGAAATGGAACAGCAGAGGTAAAAATTACTGGAACTCCCAAAAGCAAAGACATAAGAAGGAAATTTCTCATAGAATGTAATTCTAAAAGGCAAAGATGGTGGTTGTGTCAAAGGGGACAGCTGAAACACAGTAGCCAGTCATGCTGTTAAACCAGTCCATACGTATTCTACTCATTATTGTGATAAAGGTATGGACAGTGTACTTTTCCAAAAAGTGAATTAGCACAGAATTTGTCCAGTGCTTTTGTGGGATGAGCTTGAAATGTTGATCATTCTGGATATGGCTGTTAAATGCCATGTTGTCAGCAAACCTTTTACGCCTCAGTAGTTTTTATGCCCCAGTGACAAAAGAAATGAATGCTGGTGCACCATTAATTTTCATAGGTTTCACAATAACTGTCTAAATAACTGCCTGGAGGTGTATGAAAGATACACGGAGCAATTCGCTCATTGCACATCGGGTCCCATTGCCTAGGTAATCCTTTAATGTATTTTTTTACCATATGTCAGTCACTGGTATCCTGCACTCTTATTGGTTGCCACTTTAATCACTTGCCTCAAAGTTGTAAAAACGTCGTGAAAAGTTTATCTCGGGACCTGCCCACTAGTGATGGGAAGTTCGGCTCTTTTCAGAGAGCCGGCTCTTTAGGCTCGGCTCCCAAAGAAGAGCCGGCTCTTTAGGCTCGGCTCCCAAAGAAGAGCCGGCTCTTTAGGCTCGGCTCCCAAAGAAGAGCCGGCTCTTTCGGCTCCCAGACGGCTCTTTACTTGCTATCATTTGTAGCCTCATATTTTTGCCTAAATAAGCAAAAAAATTAATGGTTTGCGTGCTGAGAAGCCCTTTTGCCTTCAGTCTTTTTATGATTATTATGAATATTTATTATTATTTTGCTTGTGTTGCAGTAGGACAGGTTATAGTTGCAGTTTTGGGGAGGGCGGTGGATGCCGCAACAGTTTTTGCTGTTTTGGTACCAGACTCACCGGGGTTGGTAGACGGAGACCTAGCTTGGCCTCTCTCCTCCAACTGCACCAAGGGATGGACAGTTTTTATGTCGGTGCAGGTTTGTGGTGGAACCTGCTCTCACTGTAATTTTCAATTTGCAATGATGGCACTCTGCTCTGCTAGTTTCCTTAAATTGCAGCCAAATGCTGCTTCTTTAACGTGTATCACTCATATTCACTCATATTCACTCTATATACACCGCTGTCTCCCGCGGTCTTGCTGTCCGTACCTGGACTACACCCACGCACAGTGGAACATCTATCTCCCCCTCTGCTTTAACTTAATGTTATAATCCCATGTCCCCCTGTGTGATTGGCTGCATAATGCGCCCATCAGTTCTGCCTCTGTCCTCAGGTTTGTGAGCAGAGCTAATGAGAAACTGGGGAGTCGGCTCTCATTCAACGGGAGTCGGCTCTTCTGATTCATTACCAAGCATCGGCTCTTAGAGCCGGCTCTTTTGCGAAGGACACATCACTACTCACCACCTTGTGTTTTTTTTTTTCATCTTCAGTCGCTTGAAGTTGGTCACTGAGTTTCTATGGTCACTGGTCGCCATGTCTCTGCAAAAAAATTTCCTGTGTGGACACAGCTTCACTTCTAGAGGGGCTTTGCTATTAGCTCGACTCTTTTGAATGAGCACTTTGACAGCTCTCACAGCTTCTTGGAATACAGAATTTAGTGCCATTCCCACCTAAACGTCTGACACGAATGAATAAAGGTGTTTTTGCAGACATTTACATGCTCACAGTGTTGTTAACTTCAAATTAAACCCCGGCCGTAATATTTTGTGAAACCCTGTGATTTCCAAGACATATATAGCAAACTGATTTATTCCTCTTTCCCCCTGCTGCAGCTTTTATGTTCAGCCTCTCATAAGCTCATAAAGTTGCTTTCACACAGAATAAATGTCAGCCAAATTATGAGAACAACAGCAGCCACAGGTAGTTAATACAACTAGAAGGCTTACTGCTGTATAGTCATCAGTTCTTTAACATCAGCAGGGGAAAAGAGAGGAGCGCGGCAAGAGGTCGGCTGCCCCCTTGCTATGTGTGTGGCGGCGTTAGTGCTGAGGGAGGCATCCAAGTCTCACTACTTTCTGCATTAGAGGGATGTGAGGGCTTTGCCAGAGCCTTTCCACGGCGAGAGAGCATTCACAGTGCAATATGTAAGTAATATGTTGTAGGCAGTGAAGGGAAGGGGGGGGGAGTAAGAAGGGAAATAGGAATCTGCTGTTATTTTACCTCCTTCAGGGAAAACCCATTGTTTTCCTCTGATTCCTGGCTGAGGGTGAAACTTACACACAAGCGCACACATATTCAACACGTGTGTGTGTGTGTGGGGGGGGGGTCTTTGCATGTGTGTGAAATGCTTAAGTGCTTACTGTAGACACACAAACAGAGCTAAAGTGTAGCCTAACAGAGCGCTGGTGTGGTGGTGAGAGGCTTGGCTCAAGCTTCACAGATGCCCTGGCTAAATCTGGTTTGGTCCTGAAGCTCAAAACCTCCTCTGAATGTCTCTGCAGCCTGAACACGATATGTAAGTCCTGCAGAGTCCTCCCTTCCATCTAGTATGCCTCCTACTACTCCTTGTTCAACACACACTCATTGTGTGATGATGAAAAACTGGATTCATGCGAGCAAATTTGCTCCACACCTCCACATCACCAGCCTTCCACACCCTGGCCCAGTTTCTGTGATGCCTGTTGCCTAAACTCCAATTATTTTCACTTCTTCGCTCTTTTTTGCACAGTGAATGGAAAATAAGAGTTGGCTCAATGAACAATGACTCTTATGGCTGTTTTTCTAAATAGCTCATAAATCAACAGGAGACCTCATTTTGAAAGAGTTGGATAATTTAAGTGTTTCCACTTTTGCAAAAATAGCTAATATAATTGCACTCCCCCCTCCCCCATGCAGTTTTCTTAATTCACTTTTTTTTAATTATTGTATATTATAGCAATATATATGAAATTTTTCTGAAATAGTGCTTCATAAATCCAGACCATTATTAACAAACCCTTTGTACTTTTTCTTAGTCAACATATTCTTTGCTTAAAACAACTGACAAACCCATGGATATTAAGGCTTTGGTTTCATTTGTGAAAGCACACACACACACACACACACACACACACACACACACCTACACACATACACACACACACACGGTTTATGCATTTATTATATTAATGAACTTATATTACTATAAAAATAAGTCAACTTGGTGTTGGCAATATTTAAAATGATAATTTCACCTGAAGCCTAAATTTGTACATCATTAAGGCATAAGCCCAAAAAATATACATGGGTGTAAAACTGTATTTACAAATATAGCGATAAACCAATACAAAAAACAAAAATACAAAATAAAGTTAAGTTAAGCAAGGGAGTATATTAAATAATGCAATCTGCTTTTTTCTGTAATAGCGACTGTAAGCACTTCTTGCCATGCAGACTCATTTAGTGGTTTGCTCCCAGTTGGTATCAACAGACAGTCAAATACTCCACTTAAGTGGACCACAGTACCATGCTAAACAGGAGCCTCTGTCATGGTCCCTCTCTGGCCCCAGCTCTAGCTCCCTCGCTAGCTCCTGTCCCTGCCGCCGTAGCTCCAGCTTCCCCTCAGTCAGCGGCCGGAGCTCCGGCCATCCCTCAGCCAGCGGCCGGAGCTCCGGCCATCCCTCAGCCAGCGGCCAGAGCTCCGGCCATCCCTCAGCCAGCGGCCAGAGCTCCGGCCATCCCACAGCCAGCGGCCGTAGCTCCGGCCATCCCACAGCCAGCTGCCCCGTCGGCCTTTCCGCTGCTTCAGTTGGCTGTCCCGTCAGCTTTCCCCCAGCTTCAGCCAGCTCGTGGCGTCGCCGGCTTCCTCTCGGCCAGCCGTAGCGTCGCCGGCTCCCTCTCGGTCAGCTGTAGCTCCAGCTCCCTCTCCTTCCCGGTCTCTGTCAGCAGCTGTAGCTCCAGCTCCCTCTCCTTCCCGGTCTCTGTCAGCAGCTGTAGCTCCAGCTCCCTCAGTCCTGTCCCTAGCCTCTTCAGCAGCTGTAGCTCCAGCCCCTCCAGTAGCTGTAGCTCCAGCCCCTCCAGTAGCTGCAGCTCCAGCCCCTCCAGTAGCTGTAGCTCCAGCCCCTCCAGTAGCTGTAGCTCCAGCCCCTCCAGTAGCTGTAGCTCCGCTCCCCTTGGTCCCTTCAGTCCCTGCAGCTTTGGTCCCTTCAGTCCCTCACTCCCTTCAGACCCTTCACTCCCTTCAGTCCCTTCACTCCCTTCACTCCCTTCAGCTTGGGTCCCTTCAGCTCCCTCTCACTCGGCTGAGCCCCTCAGCAGCTCCTTCAGTCCCCTCAGTCCCTCAGCTCTCTCGTTCTCTGTCCCTTCAGCTCCCTCGTTCTCTGTCCCTTCAGCGCCAGGGGGTCCCGCTCTTCTTCGCTGCCGCATGCCACGCGGCCGTCCGCCCGAGGGTCCCGCTCCGCCCGAGCTGTCAGGGGGCCCTGCTCTTCTTCAGCCGCCGCATGCCACGGGGCCGTCCGCCGAGGGTCCGGCTCCGCCTCGAGGGTCCGGCTCCAGTCCGAGCCGTCAGGGGGCCCTGCTCTTCTTCGCCGCCAGTGCCACGGGGCCGTCCGCCCGAGGGTCCGGCTCCGTCCGAGCCGTCAGGGGGCCCTGCTCTTCTTCGCCGCCGCATGCCACGCAGCCATCTGCCCGAGGTCCCGCTCCGTCCGAGCCGTCAGGGGGCCCCGCTCTTCTTGCCGCCGCATGCCACGCGGCCGTCCGCCCGAGGGTCCCGCTCGTCCGAGCCGTCAGGGGGCCCTGCTCTTCTTCGCCGCCGCATGCCACGGGGCCGTCCGCCGAGGGTCGGGCTCCGCCTCGAGGCTCCGGGCTCCGCCCGAGGGTCCGGCTCCGCCCGAGGGTCCGGCTCCTCGTCCGAGCCGTCAGGGGGCCCTGCTCCTCTCCGTCCGCCGCATGCCACTGCAGCCATCTGCCCAAGGGTCGGCTCCGTCCGAGCCGTCAGGGGGCCCCGCTCTTCTTTGCCGCCGCATGCCACGTGGCCGTCCGCCCGCAGCGTGCCGCCAGTCCGCGCCATCAGGGGCCACCGCTCCATTTCGCCGCCGCCGTCATGCCGCACGGCCGTCATGCCACGCAGCCGCCGCCCGGGGGTCCCGCTCCGCCCGAGCCGTCAGGGGGCCCCGCTCTTCTTCGCCGCCGCATGCCACGCGGCCGTCCGCCCGAGGGTCCCGCTCCGTCCGAGCCGTCAGGGGGCCCCGCTCTCTTCGCCGCCGCCGCATGCCACGTGGCCGTATGCCACGCGGCCGTCTGCCCGAGGGTCCCGGGGGCCCTTCTCTTCTTCGCCGCCGCATGCCACGCGGCCATCCGCCCGAGGGTCCGGCTCCGTCCGAGCCGTCAGGGGGCCCCACTCTTCTTCGCCGCCGCATGCCACGCGGCCGTCCGCCCGAGGGTCCGGCTCCGTCCGAGCCGTCAGGGGGCCCCGCTCTTCTTCGCCGCCGCATGCCACGTGGCCGTCCGCCCGAGGGTCCCGCTCCGTCCGAGCCGTCAGGGGGCCCCGCTCTCCTTGTCGCCGCCGCATGCCACGCGGCCGTCCGCCCGAGGGTCCCGCTCCGTCCGAGCCGTCAGGGGGCCCCGCTCTTCCTCGTCGCCGCCGCTGCTGGGAGCGCGGTCGGCCTCCCCCTTCGTCGCCTGGTGCTCCTCTTCGTCGTCGCCACCGCCGCCGCTGGGAGCGCGGTCGGCCTCCCCCTTCGTCGCCTGCTCCTCTTCCTCGTCGCCGCCGCCGCTGGGAGCGCGGTCGGCCTCCCCCTTCGTCGCCTGCTCCTCTTCCTCGTCGCCGCCGCCGCTGGGAGCGCGGTCGGCCTCCCCCTTCGTCGCCTGCTCCTCTTCCTCGTCGCCGCCGCCGCTGGGAGCGCGGTCGGCCTCCCCCTTCTGGGGTGGACTCTTTGTTTCTGGACTCTGTGGCCTGGGTGGCCCCTCCTGCCTTGTTTTCTTCTGGACTCTGTGTTTTTTTTTTTGGACTCTGGGGCCTGGGTGGCCCCTCCTGGCCTGTTTTTTCCTTTGTTTTTTGGGGGTCTTGTTTTTGTTTCGGTCCCCCCTTCCGGGTCCCCCGCCTCCCGCCCTGGTTTGGTTTTTTTTGGTCTTCCGTTTTGGCCGTCGGGAGCCGGCCTTTGAGGGGGGGGGTCCTGTCATGGTCCTGGGCCTGTGGCCCAGTGTTTTCTGTTTTGTTTCCTTGTTTCTCTGGTCCCTGATGTTTCTGCGTGTTCCTGGTCCTGTCCGTTCCTGTTTTATTTTGATAGTCCTGTGTTCCCCATGTCTCGTGTCTGAGCTTTGCTTCCCCCTGTGATTTTCCTGATTTGCTTCACCTGTGTTCCCCAGCTGTTTTCTCTTGCCCCGATTGCCCTCATGTATACTTAAGCCCTCAGTTTTCTTCCGTTCCTTGTCGTGTCATTTTGTGGTTATCCCCAGTTGTGTTCGTTCGTAGTGATAGTTCCTCGCTGTGGTCCCTGTGTCTTTCCCTCGTGAGACTGGTTTCCCTGGTCTCCTCCCAACCCGTGCATTTCCCGGGGGGAGTTCATGTGTGTTTTTGTTCCCCCTTCAGTTTAATAAACCCTGTGTTCCCGGAGTTCTGTATTTGGTGTCCTGCCTCCTTCCTCGCCGCACCGCAGCTCCTCCCGACGTGACAAATTCACTGAACAGAATTCACATTTTTATATCCAAACTTGAGGTGGCACAATGGAAAATCAGAAATTGATTACGTTTTAGTGGTTGAATTGACATACAACCACCAAAAGTCATTTTTCTGTTCGGAAAAGCAAGTAAATATCTAATCTGGCATCTTAATTAAAAAAAAGGTCAAACTTCAGGTCACTGTTAATTTAATCAAGATGATGCTCTTTCCTTGGCTTCATAAGGAAAATTTTATTCTAGAGACACTTTTGATGCAGGTTATTATTATTTTTTTACTGCAGATAGGAAAGAGATGGTGACAAAAAGGTGGTCCTTATTGGTAATTTACAGTAATTGTGGAACCTTTTTGTAATGCATAAATACTGTAAAAGTGCTGTTGAGTGGGCTTCTAATAAGATACTAAAGACTGTTTATTCATTTGTTAAATGAATGGTGCCTTTGTGTGAAAAACTGAAATGGAAATGAAAAACAAGGACATGACCTCAGTGTCTTTGATGATGGTATCAGTCAATCCTTTAGATGCAGATCATTTTTGTAATTGTTTTCTTCTTTCAATTTTTCTTTTAAATGAAGGAAACTGTGCTTGGAAGTGTATGGAAAAAAAAAAAGCATCTAAATTGGGTATGTGAGAGCCACATGCTGGGTTATTTAAAGCAAACATAGCCAACAGACGCTGAAAGGAAAGTCAAATTTAGACCACACATGCCCACTTAAAACGACACCAAAAACGTTCACCCTTAGGAACAAGTGTAGTCTACCTTTACAGTCACAGGGAGTGCGCATTTTTATTTTTAGAGAATCTCTTGCTGTAGCATTGAGACTGCCTCCGTGTAAAAATGATTCAGCTTCACCAGAGGGCATTATGTGGCCCCTGGCTTCATCTCTGGCGTCTCACTCACCACTCTGCTGATTAGCCATGTATGAAGATTACTGGCGTGTCAGGTCAAGCAGGGTTGTACAGACTGAATTGTGCCAGGGGATCCATTCGCTCTGGCACAATGACCCGGCCAGAGTTTGCCATGAGCTCACTTTCTGATGATGCAAGAAACTTGGAGAGAGGGTTACTGTTGTGAGTGAGAAAGGTTTCTCTCCAATTGGGGATATGAAATTGAGGAGGATATGGGAGATTTTCAGGAATAACATTTAAAATGCAAGAACCTTTTATGCTTTCGGAGTCTGATGTTTTGAAAATGGCTGTACATTTATCATGTAGTATATCTGCCAAGCATCCACAACATTCAAACCAGATGAGTGATGATGGATTGTCTCATTATAATAAATACTCAGTTCTTGAACTTGATGTTTTTGCAGCAAGAAAATAAGTAAAAGTTTATGAAATGAAGGACTGTGAGCCAAAATGATGGCGAGACAACTGGGCAAGAACATTTCCAAAACAGCAGGACATGTGAAGGTCATGTTCCTTGTAAACAGTGGTTAATACATAAAGTGGACCTCAAAAACAAATGGACTTACTCATTGATATGCATGGAAAGTGCAGGCTGGCCTCTGATCTGATCCTACAGAACTACGGTAACATAAATTGCTGAAAAACTTAATGCTGGCTATAAGAAGGTTCCAGAACACTGTATTGCAGTTTGCTGTATAGCCACGGTTTAGTCAAAGCCCTGTCCACCAGTAGAGCCCATGATGTTGAGTATGTGAGAGTCAGACCAGTACCATGAAGCAATGGTAAGAAGTCTTTCTCTAACAGTGTGTGTGTGTGTGTGTATGTGTATGTGTGCGCGCACACACATACTTATATGATGGAGAAACATTTTTATTGTGCAAATGCTGTGAAAAATGATGTTGAGTGGTGTTCCAATAAGGTACTAACCACCATTTAGTCACGTTTTAAATGAATGCTGTCTTAGTGTTAACAATTAAAATGGAAATGAAAAGCATGGAGTTGACATCAGTGTCTCCAGTTACCTGGAGAGGAAATTGAAGCAAGATGCAGGATGGAAAAAAATAAATAAAATCCTTTCGTGGCAGTGTACAGGTCTCCCAATCTTCTGCTGTGAATTCTTGGTTCCCTGAATTCATGTGGATGTAACTTGGGCACGTACTGCCTACTAAAGATCATGGACACCCCTCGAGGGCAACTGTACTCACAGATGGTAGTAGCCTCTCTTTCAGATGGATATATGCACCCTCTCAGAACAAAATTTGCTCAGGAGAATTTGAAGAACAAGATAAAGAGTTCAAGGTGTTGACTTGGCCTCCAAACTTCCCATATCTCAAACACATCTCAAACACATCAAGCTTGTATTGGATGTGTGTGTAGGACGAGAAGTCAAATCCATGAGGCCCCACCTTGCAGCTTGGCAGTTCTTAAAAGATCTGCTGCTTAAATGAAGGTGTGGTGTGCATACCTACAAACAATCTGAAAACTACGTGATTGGAAAAGTATAATGAAACTTGCCTCAAGGACAACCACATGGATTTTGAATATCTAAGTCCATGCATTCACAGAAAGACAGTAATTTCCTCAACATTCCCCACTGCATACCCACTTTCATGTAATCTGAATGAATTTATTGACTTTACCTGTGGATGGTGCTGAATATTCAGGGCATGTCAAAAAAAAAAAAAAAAGGGCTGGGGGGGCATGTACATGCACATTAATAAAAATCAGAATGTTCTCCTCAAAAACAATTCCACAAAATGTAAATGATGCAAGTGACCTTGCCTTGTGGGGAAATGAGAGGCAAATGTTGCACACATCATTGTCAACAGAAGCGATAGAAGCGGAAACTATTCCCTCAAGGCAACTGGAACGTCTCTTTTCCTCCTCCTCTACCCAGCAGGAGTGGCAGGAAAAAAACAGCTTTTAAAATGAAAGATTGTGAGCTTTTGGATTTTGACATCAACTCAGTTTCTCCGAGTCAAGCAGGTATTATCTGCATAGTGAAGCATTTTGCTTTTTTAAAAGTCTGTGTAGTCGATATGTGTCCACTTTCTGTGGATAATGGATGAGGTGTGAAAGGATAGGTGAGGTGGGAGTGGGTGAATTCATGCATTGTGTGAGAAATTGTGTGGAAATCACAAGGATAACTGCTTGTTAAAAATATGCATGTATAGTCACACAAATCATTTTACATTCACTCACATAAATCATCAAATGTATAAAAAAAAAAAAAAAGTTTATGCCAGTAATTCTGAAGCAATGTTCCAAAAACAACACTGATATATTTGTAAGCAGTGCATCACTAAGATGGCCTACTAGTTTCACCAATGTTAATGTTCGGCAGAAGAATGAATTAAAAGATAAAAGGGGCAATTTTATATTTGTAATGGAAAATGTGTTTAGCATTACTAAATTAAAAATGACAGTGTACATTATACATAGCGGTGCTTGTAAATTAGCAAACCCTTGAAAAGTTAACTAAGACCTAAAACATCCTGACAATGAATGAGTTATTTGAACATGACTGTCAACATCCAGGGTATAACCTTGCCACCTTCTTGGTGCCCTTTATTACATTTTCTAACAAGGGGGAGATTTTGTAAGGATATATATATATATATATATATATATATATATATATATATATATATATATATATATATATATATATATATATATATATATATATTCCAGGTGTGTCCCTCCTCCTGTTGTACACTTGGAGACAGCATTTACACTACACAATAACTGTACACTTCAAACACACTAAAATCTGCCATATCTCTCAAATTTCAAAACTCACTATCAATATCGCTGTCTCTCCTTCCCCCAGTCACTCACATCTTTAACCTGTTCCTCAGCAACCAAATGTCACGCATTGCCATATATTTTTGATTGGTTGATGTGGTGCGTGTTTCTACCAATTGATGTCATGATTTTTTCCCCCTCAAAAGCAGTTTCTAGCGACTATCCCGTTTTTGCCATTTCTTCCTGTGCCAAACATGCATGACATGGAAGGACAATATGCAGTAAAATGCACTGCATAAATTATTGATCATAACTCTGGTTATCAATTTAAACACTGGTACATAGTTTGAAATCCACCTTTTGACGCAAGTTGAAATGGAGAGTCACTGAGGCTGCATCCTGCTGCTACATGATTTTAAATCAACTGTGTCATTTGGATGCACCGGAACATCCATCGACTCCACAGGACCAAATATAGTGATTTTTTTCTTCAATATTTCTGGATTTCTTCTGGTTTTTTACCTTGACCCAATTTTGGCAAAAATGTAATCAGGTGATCTAGGGGTCACTGGCCATTTTGTGTGCAAACTTGGCATGAATCAGACTGGGAGTTTTGCTGTAATATTATTAACAAACAAACAAACAGACAGAAAGACAAACACACAAACCAAAAACAATACCCCGTTTCCCCCTCTGGGGGTGAGGTAATGATACTATCTTTCTTGTTGAGTACAAGATTATCTCAACCACAGATTGCTAACTCCATGATAGGCTACACAGGCTGTGCTAGCAATTTACTAGATTAAAGTTTCTCTTAAAAATACAGAAAATATATGAGAAATCTTAATGTAACATACCATAAGACGTGTGCTAATAAGAGCAAAACTACTTTTCACATTACCTTCTTTTTTCATCTTATTGTCCCACTATTACCACATGATTGCTGAACTCTAATAGACAGTGCTACCAAAAAAAAAAAAAAAAAAGTTAAAATTATTTTATACAAGGTTATACCAAGAACTTCTCAGATAGTGTGATTTCTTCTGTAGCTTAGTTCATTCATGCAAGACATTTTTGCAATGAAATGTTGGTTTAGCTCGGTCTGTATAAAAATGAAAAGTATGTTTTCTGACTGTGGTGACAATATCAGTGCGTAAAGTCAACACTGGAAATAATTTCATGATGTCCGGAGGCAGAAAAAGATGTTGCTTTTCAAAAATTGCAGAAGAATACCAAAATGATTTGACTGTTGTGAGAAAAAAAAAATCAAAGGAATATGAGTTAGAGGCCAGGAGACAATGAGTAGTTTGAGAAGAATTGCGCAATAAGGTTACTGATTCCAACAACCAATGTCAAGGTTCGTTCCAATATGTCTCCCTGGGTTCCATCGGACTGTCATTTTGTTGCACACTTGTAGATTGTATAATTGACTAAGACAGTAATTCCAGCCACAAACTAAAACACAGATGATGGTTTTGATCTGTGATTCTTCAGGAGGTGGCAATGTGTCTGCAGACATGTAAGGAACTTGACATTAGTGAAAATTCACAGGTGTCAATTTCACACTTATCCTTCAATTGTCACTCCTGTAAAATCCACACCTGTGTTCTCCTGCTGCTTCGCCCTCAGATATGTCTGTGTGGGAAAATCTCAGGAAATTACCAATCCCCTCACTCAACGTACCGATACATTCAGCAGAAGGGGAATAAATACAGCAGTGATGCAGATAAGTCAGAACTAAAGGCACACAAACATTGACCAGGACAAAAACCAAAATGTAGGGAACAAAAACAAAAAAAAATCACACAAAACAAGATAAGTATAATTAAAGAGACTTGTCACTTGAGCTGACCATGACATGGTCAAACAGCCCGTGTGTGTGTGTGTGTGTGTGTGTGTGTGCGCGCGCGCGCGCATCATTTTATGCCTGTATTTCACATCAACATACAGTGAGCTCACCACAGGAATTGATCTGGAATGAATGACTGGAATGAACTTGATTAGAGTGGAAGCTTCTGCTGTAAATAATGGCATATCCAAGCACAATCAAGATCCATGCATTAAAGGGACCCGGATGTTGCATTTTTCCTTGACAGGACTCCACATTTCCTTATTCTTTATTTGGGCTCACATATCAAGTCCTTCTCCAGCTTCACTTGGGCCGATTTCATTAGCCGCTGGATCGTCTGCACTGGATGCAGTTTGTTCCACAGACGAAATTGTAACTATTTTCCCCTTTATTTGCTTCCTTGCTGCAAGAGCCTTTGATGTGTTACCCTTTCATAATTCCCATCAGTGGGCAACCATGGGAACATGCTGCGGTTTTCTTTGACAGAAGATTTTTAATAGATTTTTAGGGTAAATAAGGGCATACAAAGTACAGTAAAACAACAATTCATCTTAAACTCTTGTGCAATATTTATTCATACTGAATATATAACATCCAAAACTTTTCATCCCCAAATTTTCCCCATTATTAATAAGGCATGAAGTATAATATTTTTGTCCATCTAGTATTTTTTGCTCTCTAGCGTGTAATAGCATCATCACTTACACATCAACAGTGACTATCAACCTGCAGTCCCGTTTTACATAATGCGGCTCCATGAAAACATACACTGTGAGAAATCATTTTCAGGTACTCTCACAACAGGGCAGACTTCCTGAAAATTACAGGTTTCAAGCCCTGCGTCATACAAATGACTAGTATTATGGTGATGACAGGGAATAAACAGGGATGTGGGTGTAAAAATGGGTGGGGGTGGTGGTGAATGGAATGGAAGAAGGGCAGGATCACTTCAGAGACATGACCTCCTTTTCTGCCCACTATCAAAGAGCTTGGATTGAGAAGGCACTGACAGAGAAGCAAGCAGTCATTTAATGGGACCAGTAAATATCCCAGTACAGTCCACCCCCCACTGCATAGATAACTAGTAAGGGCAGACCAGAGCTTGGGCCAAGTATATTTCCACCCTGGCAGAACATTGCTATGGTTAAAGCCATTTGACCTGGGGAAAATTTCAGGTTTAATTCAATTCAAGTTCATTGATATAGCGCAAAATCATAACAGTTGCCTCAAGGTGCTTTACACTGTGAGGGAGAGATCCTACAGTGTTCGGGAGAAAATCCCAAAAAACAGATGACCACCTATAAGCAAACACTATTGCAACGGTGAGCATGAAAAACTCCCTTTTTACAGGAAGAAACCTCCAGCTGAAGCAGGCTCAGGGAGGGGCAGCCATCTGCCATGACTAGTTGGGGGTGAGGGAAAAGAGAAAAGAAAAGAAAAAGAGAGAACACTATAGGAGCGAGAATACAAAAATGTAGTGGTATTTAACTGTGGGGAGTGAAAAGAGGTGAGTGGAGAAGAAGTACTCAGTATATCACATGAAGCCCCACAGCAGTCTGAATCTATAACTGCATAACTAAGCGATGGTTCAGGGTAACCTGATCCAGCCCTAATTATAAGCTTCACCAAAAAGAAAAGTTTTGAGTCTAATCTTAAAAGTAAAGAGGGTGTTTTGTTCTGAGCTGCTTTCACAGGAGAAGGTCCTGATAGCTGAAGGCTTTGCTTCCCATTCTACTTTTAGAAACTCTAGGAACCACAAGTTGGCCTGCAGTCTGAGGGCAATTCCTCTTTCTCGTCCCTGTCAGTACTCTTGCTGCAGCATTTTGGATGAACTGGAAGCTTTTTAGGGAATTTTTAGAACCTGATAATAATGAATTACAGCAGTCAAGCCTAGAAGGGGCAAATACATGAACTGACACTGGAATAAAAGCCCTACAATACGGTACTATCCGAGGTATGATACCTCTGTATCCATCACAGATACGGACAATAGGCACACCGGATCTTGACGGATAAGTTTTTTAGATTTCTCCGCAAACGGAAAAGATTGGACCCTGAAAAATCCAAACTCTGAATGAACACCGTTACATATCCAGATAATATCCAGATAATATCCATTTAAACATCTGTGACAGGTCAGATCATCCCGTATTCTCTCCGGAAACATTATGAATACATGACAGATACATAAATTTGGATCTGCCACAGATCATTCCGGACCGTTCCGGATCTTTCCGGATACAGGCCCTTCTTGTCCACTGTGATTTTTCAGCATTGCAGGATGTTTCTAATTTTAGAAACCTCCTGTCTCATATTTGTTTAACAAAGTTTAGTGGTACCCATGGAGGGCAGGATGATGCCCTCTTATGTAACCTACACCCCCGTATCCACCTCCTCATCCTCATCACCTTTTAAATCTTTTGCCCGTGCCACAGCTGGTGTACAAAGCTGACAATGAGCTTTTCATTGCTGTCATTCACCTACACACAAGCCATGGTAATTGTTTCTTGCTTTGATTCTCACTTTGATTGTGCATCCCCCCCCCCCCGGCAACCCGCCAAGCAAACTCAACAAAGAAACCACAGGTCCTCTTATCTCCACAGATGAATGGGTGTATACCCAGTTAATATTTTAGTGAGATGGAACAGGAACGAGAAAGGGGGAGGATTTCCTTTTGCCAGTTGAAATCAACCAAAGAACCCATCCTCCTGTCAGTGGTCCAGCGATTCCATGTTGAAGTGCACAGCTGTCTCACCATCAGTGGGGGAGGGGGACCTTGTAAAATCCAGGACTGCATGAATTAGGTTAAAAGTAGATGATCATGCACTTTTAGTCTCTTCTTTGTTGGACGACACAGCTAAGGATTTCTGTGTTAACATGCACTACCACGGTTACAATACAAAAGTGTGAGAAAACAGCTATATAGTCTAGATAACTGTGAAATGCATAGACAGCTGTGTCTGAGCACTGCAATGAAAGCAGTGCACAGATAGAAACGGGTAATGCAGCAGTGAGATGAGCTTACAGACTGTTACACTATAGTGAAGTATGCAGTGTGTCCTTGAAATGTGTCACTGTGAAACACAATAATTGTCTGCTCTGAAACATAGAAAACACATCTCCAGTGGGGAATTGGCAACAGTGATTTATTTGCATGTCTCAGAGAGTCCTTTACTGTTCACGGCTCCCATGTAACGTGTCTCATCTGTGATGTATTGAGACTCACACAAGAACAAAGAATTGGTACCTATCTTGGGCAATCTCTCATGTCACTGGCCTGTATGAGATGATTAACTGCCCTTTTTAATGCACATAGCAAATGAGACAATAAAACTATGGGAGTGAATGGAGGATCTGTTTGGAATTCACTGTGGAAATCCAAAATTTTGTGGTACTATAGCATGAATATACCAGGTGACACAAGAACGCAAATGCTGATCTTTTAAACTAAATGTGACAGAATCTTTTGACACAGAACAAAGGTGCTGCCATTGTACCTAAAGCGATGTATCTCATGTTTTTCAACAAATAAACCATATAAGGCAAAGACAGGACATTTAAAGAATAGAAATAGGGGTCACACAACTTCCATCCTTGGCCTATCAGAGTTCTTCTGCCATCAAAGAGCCTATCATCAGCTTTAGAACAACTAAACATGCTCTTGCACTGACTCATGCATATGGTTCAACGTTTTAAGGATCACCATCGCGTCAGATGTGTGGTGGCATGTGTATAGTTTGGTCCATGAGAATATACTTGGACAACAACACATTTTTTTTTGTAATATTGCCTCTGTACACCACCAGATTTAATTTTAAATCAAACAATCAAGATGTGATTGAAGTGCAGACTTTCGACTTTAATTAAAAGGGTTTAAATAAAGTATTGCATTAACCTTTAATTAGAGACATTTTCATACACAGTCCTCCATTTTTAAAACCTCAACATTAATTGGGCAAACTAACATCATTTTAAATATGGGGATTGTTTTTAATACCTGGATGAAACCCCTTTGTAGTCAGTGAGTGCCTGAAGTATTGAACCCATGGACATCAACAAATGCTGTGCTTTTTTCCCCTTAAGATGCTCTGCTAGGCCTTTACTGCAACCACCTTCAGTTCCTTTCACTTGCTGTTTGTTTGTGTGTCTCTATGCCTTAAGTTCTGTCATCAGTAACTGGAAAGCATGCTCTGTTTGACTGAGATCAGGTGACTAACTTGGCCATTGAAGAATATCCGATTTCTTTACTTTGAAAAATGCTTGGGCTGCTTTTGCAGTAGGCTTTGGGTCATTATCAGTTTGTACTGTGAAGCGCTGTCCACTCAGTTTGGCAGCATTTGGTTGAACCTGAGCAGAGAGTGATGGTGTACAGAGACAAAATTACAACAACAAAAACAACAACAACAAGAAAAGTGTCATTGCCCAAAAACATATCAACCTAACTGTATGAAAGTAAGCTGTTTAAAAATATACATTTACAGCTGACAATCAGTAAATCTTTAACAAATACTGTTTAAGTATACTGATTTCAACAAAATGATCTCAAAGCAGTAGATAATAACATTGTTGCATAGTCTGCTAATTTAAAAGTCACATATCATCCTGCAACAATGCTGCATCCCAAAGTTAATATGCTCTTTTGAAATAAAATTATGGCCTGGGGAAACAATAGCCTATATTTTTAATGGATTGAGTCACAATTTTTATCTTCATTTATAGTTTACAATCACCTCTGTCTCGAAGCCTAGATGTTTAACTGTGACCAGCTAATATTTTTTGTATTCATGCTACCAAAAGGAAGAAATGTATTGATTTTGGTAACCCTAAGACCTTCTCCCAAGTGGCATCAGACCAAAAAACTTGTCTTCTGACCCTTACTCATTCTACTACATCATTTGCTGAGAGAAAGGACACTCTGTTGGAGACCTTTTGACCTTTCTCCTAGCCCCACCACTGGGGTAAACTGTCAAATTTCAAAGCACCCTCAATGCCTGTGTTTATATTTTGCTGTGAGAAAATTCATGCAGCTGGCTGCATGAAAAAGTATTTCACAAACGTATGAAATTTATGCCAATTACCTAATAAGATGTCTTGCTGTAATTCCTGTTATTTCTAAACAGGTAATTCTAAATTGCTTTTATTGATTAAAACTGAAAGCCTGTACTTCAATCACATCTTGACTGTTTAATTTACAATCCACTGTGGTGGTGTACAGAGGCGAAATTACAAAAAGAAAGAATGAAAAGAAACAACAAAGTTATTTTCTGAAAAACAACTGTACTGCATTTATTCGGAGCTTCTTTCTCTAAGAATACTTTCCTTAGCTCACCAGTTGTCATAAGCAATTGCTATATAAATTCACAATGTGGATAAAATTAGAGAAAAAAGCTGAGACACTGCTTATGTCTCACTTTAAACTGAGCTGTAAAGGAAGCAATAATATTGTAAACATTACACATGCACAGCAGGCATCAAAAAGCATTTTAATTACAAGTTCATTGGTTTGAGGTTATCCAATGAACTTGAAGTTGAGTCTCTCTCTGTATTTATTAAAATTTGGTCATCTAGACTTGGTCTTTTGTAACCTACAGTAAAATAGCTGCCTCTAGGCATTTCTCAAGATGGCTTCCAAGTAGCAAGATTTGCTTGTAGAATCTAGAAGAGCTTTGGCTAAATGTTAGTAAGTAAATGTCACCTGTGAAATGGCACAAGCACTCAAACAAACTGTTTTCAATATATCAAATTTGGTTTCCTTCTGTGATGGAAAGTCTGCAAGATAGAGTGTCCTCAACTTTGAGTGGAACCTAGCTGGAACCTGATTAAATGGCATCATGCCCTTATTAGTAAATCCTTGACATCTTTGTATTGTAAAGCATTTCTGTATTTGCATTCAGTTGGTTAAATCAGTTTACTTCTCCTCCACGTCATTGGTCCCATAAACATATATGATACTTTTTAAGATGGCCCAGTTTTTTGACCCTTTTGTCTTTTACATATTTCTCTGTTTTATTTATCAAACAATGGAACATGGTTCATTAAGACTAGAGTATTAACCAGCAATCACTTCTGTGGGTTTTTTGTGTATTTTAGTTTTCCAGTTAATCTCTGAGTTTGGGTTTTTGTCTTTGATTTGTGTTTGAATTTTGTCCTTGTTTTCCTTTGAAAGCTAATTAGAGTTTATCAATTCAATTAAACCAAAAGTCATATCAAGGTCATTTATAAAGATGCCACAATAATAGAGCAAAATCCCCAACATTCAGATGACACCCTGTGAGCAAGCACTTTGTAACACTGGGAAGGAAAAACTCCCTTTTAACAGGAAGAAACCTCCGGCAGAACCGGGCTCATGGTAGGCCATCTGCTGCAACCAGTTGTGGTTGAGGGGTGGAAAATGGGACAAAAGACAATCTGTGCAAGAGAGTCAGAGATTATAAATAACTAATAATTAAATGCATTGCATCATGGGAACCCCCCAGCAGCCTAGGCCTATTGCAGCATAACTAAGGGAGGGTTTAAGGTCCAGGCCTAACTATAAGCTTTATCAAAATGGGAAGTTTTAAGCCTAATGTTAAAAGTAGAGAGGCTGTCTGTTTTCTGAATCCCAGCTGGAATCTTCTTCTACAGAAGAGGGCCTGAAAGCTCATTCTACTTTTAAATACCCCGGAAACCACAAGTAAGCCTGCAGTCTGAGAGTGAAGTGCTCTATTGGGGTGATATGGTAATGTGAGGTCTTTAAGATAAGATGGGAACTGATTATTCAAGGCCTCTCTTTCAATGCTCTCTCTGTTTAGTCCCTGTCAGTAATCGTACTACAGCATTCTGGATCAACTGAAGGGACACTACAAGGAGTATAGCTCCACAGACCTATATGATAAATATCACGCAGGGAAGTAATGAGTCCCCATAGAACTTCCTATTCAGGGCGATTGAGCTGAAAGAAAGACTCCTCGCGTCAGCTAGGGAGCCATGCCCAGATGTGCAGTACACCACTGAACTTATACAGAAAAAGTTCCTGCAAGCTATTGGTACAGGTTTGATTTCTGACAGTGTGGAATGCCAATTCAGAACCTACCTGGATGATCCAACTGTCACTGATGATGTTTTGATTACAAAGGCAAATGAGGCAGCCAGCCTTGAATGGGAGAGGCAACAAAACTCAGAAAGAACACCAGAGAACTCAAAGTGAGAGAAATAAAGTAGAGGCACAAGCCGCAATTGATTGAATGTTGATTTCATGTATTTTGCTATAAGGCACACATTTGTTGTGTCGAGTTTAAAGAGGCCAGGCCACTTACTGTAAGGCAGTGTGCGTAGTATGAGTCTAGAGACTGTATGCCAAATGTGCAACAGTGTATTATGTCTTTATATTTGCAGGTCAGCAGACTATGTAGTAAAGGCGGACTCACAAAAACACACTGGTCTGGATCTATTTTAATTCAAGTGTGCAACATGGAGTCTGTTATTTGTACATGGTTTTTTCAACGTTTCCTTTATTAGTATAGTCAGTTTAGTGACTCTGAGTTAGTTCCTGTTTTACTTTGGTAGTCACCTCCTGTGCCGCTGTAGTTTTACTTCCGTCCACATCTCAATTGTCTTCACCTGGGTCAAGTTTGCCCCAGCTGTCTCCACTTCCCTAATCACTCCATATATGTAAATAATCATGTCTTTGTATTTCTTCAGTGTTTTTTCTCTGTGATCTCCTGGGCTAATTTTGAGTTTGTGTTTCCAGTTATTGGATTTAGTTTTGATTTGTTATTGAAAACTGTGAATTAGACAAAAAACAAACAAACAAAAAACTCACCTTCTGTTTAATCAGTCTGCCTCCAGAGTCTGCATTTGGGTCCTTTAACCTCCATGACACCATTATGCTGTCTGATAGAATTTCTATATGTATACATTCAATATAACAAATATGGTGTCATTTTGGTCTGTATTACAATATAAAACAACCACTCAGAAAGGAAGTCAGTTCATGGATTATTCACATTTATGTCAGCTAGTGTGTGGCCAACTAAACAAACCTTCACAAAATCCAAAATAACAATATAAAGAATATTGTCTTATAGCTGATTTTTAAAAACAGATATCAATATACCTTAAAAAGTCATAATCTACTGCACACAGAGGTCATAGAGTTAGTAAAGTCCCCTTGTAGCCTTAACCATAACAAGTTTAAAGCAACATCTAAGCTAACTTTAATTTCAGTGTTCACCAGGATATAAATGTAAATTACTTCTTAAATCTTTAAACGGTCTGTGGAAATCTCTTAAAGAATTAATTTAAGGCTCTGCGTGCCATGACTCTCTCAACATGTCTCTAGCTAGAGTAAAATGTGTTCCAAAGAAGCGCAATATTAAACCTGTAATAAAAGCCACTAATGGGCAGAAACAAGCTGTTGTGAAGACAGCACATGATTACTTTTCAAGTTATATGGGGAGCCCGTTAATAAACAGTTATCCTACAGCCTAAGGAGACAATGAAAAGTTACTATTCTAATTACCATTTGTTCATGTTCAGCTGATACATTTGATACATTTTTCACCATCTTCTGAGGAAAATATGTGGCTTTGTAGTAGCTAAATACTTCACTGTGTTCAGCACTTTGTCAGTTGGTACTGGCCAGACAAAGTGCATTCTGTTTTCAAGGCTTTTTTTGTTGAAAACGCCACTAATGAGAGCAGTGAGACTGAACAAGTTCTATAAAGTTGTGGGCTGAGAAACCAAAGCCAGAAGTTGAAAGAGTCTAGAAAGAGGCTTAAAGCTCCACGGAGTGGAGTGAGACTGTAGAATTATACTTGTCACTATGAGCAACACATACTATATAAGTTGTATTATCCATTTTTAATATAGAGATAGTGATTTTTAATATAGAGATACTGATAGGAACTGCTTAAATAACATCTCACCACATTAAAAGTAAGCATAGAGAACACAATATTTTAGGTGCACTAATCATGGGGCCATGTGGGAGATATTTATGATGAGCTACAAAGTAACATCTCTTAATAATCGAATGTTCTCAAAATAATTATTAGGGGTGTGATTGAACTGAAACTGAGATTGGAATTGTGTTACAAGTATCCATCATTTCTTAGTGTATTTATCCTTCAAATGTTTTAGAAATACTGCCCTGCTGTATCCTAAGGGTGAATGGGTTGCCACTTGAGCAAAACTGATACATGTCCAATATGAGTCACCTGATTGTGTCACAAGTGTATAGGATAACAGGAGGTTATGCAGGTATGCTTTTTTCCCCCTGCCCATCATGCAGATAATTGAAGAATCTTTGTAGCACAACTAACAACAGAAGTATAACTGTAATGTAATTATTAGATTTAATACGTTTAATACAGTGCATTACTGCTTTATGGAAAATAATAGTCCAACACTCCTAGAAGCATCAAAATGACACAAATACATTATAAAAGTTAAGCAGAACAACAAAGAAATTAGAGGATCACTTACTGTATCTAACTGCAGGGACACCACTGATATGTCACCCAAAACTATATAGACATAGTTTAATACTACATTGGCTCTCAGAAGTTAGTATTTTAGCTTAATCCAAACCATTTTTTTCAGAAGCACACTTTGGCACTCTAGAGGAAATATGTCTGTAATAGTGACTTAATCTTACTGCTATTAAATTCTTCAAGGCGATCATTCTTGATGTTGCCCCTTTATTTCATGTTGACTTAGTGACAATAAATTGTGCTTTGTTTTTTATGCAAATTGCATGTTTACACTTTTGCAGGTGACATCTTTGTCATTGTAATAGACTGTAAAAGACTAACAGTCCCCAAGTGCCAGTTTCTCTAAGGACAGCATGGGTGTTCCTACTTAAATTCGGCATTACTTATTCCAGATTAATCAAAAAAGTCTTCTCATCAAGGTAGCTCTTTGGTGATTATGGTTTTGTTTTTTGTTTTTCTCGACTTTTTTAAAAAAGCTTTTAGTTTGTTTCAGTAACCTCTGACACATTAAGTGGAGTCAGTTGTTTTGTTTTAGATTTTAGTTAAAGCAACAGGGAAATGTTCCACAGCCTCCTGAGTAATAACAGGTTCACGCTGGCTAAAAAGAAAACAAATAAATAAATACGTTCAATTATGGATTTACTGTTATAGACAAAATTTTATCTACTTTTATTGCACCAAAATCGAAATTTCAATTTTGCGTTCATAAATAGAATAAGAGAATGGTGTATGTATACAATTTAGGTCATAGGCTGTTCTAGAGTGTGTGACTAATTTTTTAACTATTAACTGATACTCCTTCTTGAAACCTTCCTCTCTAAGCTTCTAAGGCCTCTCCCAGCTATTATTGGGTGGAAGTCATAATGGAAATCTGCAATTCACTCTTATTGTTGAATCTTTGATTTAAAGTAGAAAATCAAAGAATAGCCATCCCAAAATAGCCATCTATGAACCTTTGTATTGCACAAAACTGTCATTTATTTATCATGACACCCACTGAAGTTTTGAGTGTATGCCTGCCCCTCTGGCTTTGGTGGACTGGAATCAGTGCTCCTTGTAAAGTGAATAACAACAGCTTATCCTGGAGGGGTAATTGCTTGCAGGGGAGGACATCCTTTGATGGAGCCACAGTCTTATCTCTTACCCAAGGTTCTTTCAGAAAAGACAAACAAATAAAGAATGAGAGAGGAAAGAAAAAAAAAACAACAACTTCAAACGTGGTTGTAATGAAGCAATAACAAGCTGCTACAAGATGTTTTGTATGCATGTCACCATGGTAACGGCAATTGGGAATCTAATACGAAAGACACCACATTAAATTGCATTAACGAGAGGGAGCCGCAGCAGACTTCCGTAAGATGTTGAGCACATTGTGATCGGCGATGAGGACAAAAGACACTTTGTGGGCTTTTCCAGAGGCTAAGCAATATGACATGATGATGATGATGATGATGATGTAAAACTTAGTGTACAGTAGCAGATGAAGTGAAAATGTAAAACTGCATATCTCAAGATGCATGTATACAAAACACACAAAAGGACATAAAAATGTGCTATCTCTAATTGCTTTTAAATAAGACTTTAATTTTGCATCAACCTCAAACATGTTATGAAGATGGGGATGAACAAAAAATATACACTAATCTACGAAGGAATGTGGGGAAAGATTTCATTTAGAAAATACTGTTAAACTAATATCTTTAGAGAGCCTTATGTGACAAATTATTATTATTCTAATTTGTTTTGGTGACAGTCCTGGATTGCTTGCCTTCTCTATATTATTGTGTGTTTGCAGTCTCTGCAAATTTAGTGCCTGATGCAGAAATATCGTCAGTGATTTACTGGCCTCTAGACAGTCTGAGTCAAGGAGAGATTTAAACATTCAGTTCAGTGATGCCATTTGCCTAAACTTGGAAACATCACAGAAAAGGATTTAAATAAGGATACGCAGATACACAAAAAAGCAGTTATTTAAACCATGTTTAGCCTTCAGTGTCAGAGTACACATGCAAAACAATTGGCGGCATAGTAAGATGGCAGTCTGTAGACTACACATACTGGTTTAAAAAGATCCTGATGCTGAAAATTAATATTTCCTGTGGTTAAAGGTGATAAAGCTTATCTATAAATATATATATAGATAATACAAAAGAATCCACTTTCTAATGAAAGGAATGATTGCAGTACACAGAAAAAGGGAGAGAAAGAAAAAAGAGTGTTGGTCTTTGGCCTCAGCTCTGCATGTCACAAGTAGAGGCTAATTTGTATTCCACGATTATATTGTCCCTCATTGAAATAAGCTCAAACACTGTTCTGAACACTTTACCATTCACCCCAGTGTTTCTTCATAGAGCAAAATTACACATTGCATATTCTTTTGCCCTTGGGTTTCCAGACTAAAACAGGAATAACATAAAAGATGCTTAATGTCAAATTTCACACAACAGTAAGCTGCTCTCCAAGCAGCGCTATGAATCATGTATAACTACACTTCCCCAAAAAGTTTTTTCTCATGCCGCTGAAGGGTTTTTCCTGCTCAAAAGGCAGCTATGCTCCGAGCTCTTTAGTTTTAAATATGCTGTCATATCTGTCTTTCAACAAGATATCTGACTATGTGTGGTTTGTGAAAGAGTTTAGATATATGTAGTAGTAGAAGTATTACAGACAGCCATAAAAAGTTAAAGTAGAGCAATGTAAAAATCCCATCACTGTATGTAACAATTCTTTATTTATAATCCTATTATTATCTTCATCAACCTGTGCTTATGATAGCAAAAGCAGAACTGTTATTTAGTTAAACCTTCCATGATAAGTTGTTACTTTTCATGTTGGGGTTTACTATTTTATAGTTTAAGCATGCAGGTGAATGGTTCCCATCCAAGGCTTTGGGTACTCTCCCAGGGGTCCCATGATACATATGCATGGTCTTGAGTTGATTAATGCAAGAAAAATTAACGGAAAACAAAATTCATCTTCTTAAATTTGCTTTCTGTTATTCTTTGCCTTTAAAATTAATTATTGTACATGTTCCTCTGGGCCCTGGATAGTTATCTCAGTAAAACAGAAAATATCTGTAAAGTGAATTGAAACAAAAATTAAAGGAATATATGACTTATCTTCAAGCCAACCGTGTTCAGATTTAAAGTAACATAATAGAAATTCTCACCAAAGCAAAAAGATCTTGAAGCAACACTATGCAATGTTAGCCACAAACCAGCTACAAGCTACAGTTAGCTAAAATGATAATTATAACAATATAAGTAGTTTATACGAGTAATGCCCATTATACGACATTTGTCTAAACTTCACCACCATTTTAAAAAAAATATCAACATCGGGAATGTGACATATGGCCCAACCAGGTGTATCTTTTTGAAGGATTCAAAAACACAAAATTGAGCTTCACAAGCTTACTGTCGGGTGGCAGTGGCGCAGTGGGTAGATGCTCACCTCGCAACCGGAGGGTAGCAGGTTTGAGTCCCTGTCTAAGCGTGTGATGTCATTGTGTCCCTAGGCAAGTCACTTAACCCACATTGCCTAAGTGTGAATGTGGTTTTAGGTTTGGTGGTGGTCGGAGGGGCCGTAGGCGCGATCTGGCAGCCACGCTTCTGTCAGACTGCCCCAGGGCAGCTGTGGCTACATTAGTAGCTTACCACCACCAAGTATGATTGAGGTGTGAATGAACCGTGAAAAGCGCTATATAAGTCTAAGGCATTATTATTAATAGAAATGCCTGTTGTACAAAATTTGGCTAAAGTTGGCCAACAATAGCCACTGTGATCAGTGTGTCTAACCAGATAGAAAAGTATTGGAGAACGCAAACCCTGGGCACATTACACTGGGAACTGACATGTCACAGCAACTTATGATTTGTAAAAGGAAACTTTATTTCTGTTTTCAATGTCACCTGAAGCACTCTTCAACAGTGGGGTAGAAAAAAAAGGTTATTTCTTATCCTAAGCAACTTCCATTTTGAAACAAAATTAAACAGTAAAACAATAAAGTAGCTAAAAAAACCCATTTTAACTTTTAAAGCTGTGTGAATATATGTATATGTTCGTTTTGCCTGTTGCATTGCATATTGGGCACAAGATTGGCAATGAAACTGTTTAAGTGTGCTCCATTATTAGATATGGTGTTTTCTTCTCTCTTCCCTACCCTGATAAAGTGAATTTCTCTTGGGACCATGAGGTTTTATTTTTGAAAAGATGTTAAAAAGTAACCTAAATTCACCCAAAACACATTTTCTTCTCTTTTTTTTTTAAAAAAAAACATTTTTTATGAATTTTCAGAGTCCTTTGTTTCTTTGCAAATGCTCAGATGTACTTTATATAGAAATACCAAGCAATGAATCATGTCAAGTGAGATTTACTGTACATTTCTGCATTTGCTGACTTCCTGGGACCTTTTGTATTTATGTCTCTCTTTCTCCTTGTGTGCTTCTTTCTCTTGCATGCTCTCTTGATTTCTCTTTTTATATCTTTGCACTTTGTGGGGAAAATAATACAGTGAGAAAATACTTATAATTCACTCTTCAATTGCAAAACAACTTTAATGTGCACCACTGTTAATAGCTTGTGTCTGAATAACCTTCCATTTAGTCAAACTTTTCAGTGAGGGGGCTGGAAATTATGCATAGCCATTTTGGAGAATGAGGGAGAGTGGGATGATGCGTAACAGAGGGGACAGGAAGCCATTGGCAGTGGAGGGTGTCGGGCATGGGTTGTGATGCCCTCATGACATGAGACAGAGCAAAGAAAGCAAGCCACCTAAAGTGCATCAATTTTTCAGCATCTGACAGAGAGACATGCTATTTTTCAGGTTAGACCCAAAACAGCTGAGCACTTAGATCATCATTAGAGTGCAATTTTACAGAGCTTCTTCTTTAATAGATGCTGCACATTTCCCATTGCTGTACATTCTACAGCCTTTTAGCTGGTGTTCTCTAATTCTTCATGAATCGCAAAATAACTTTACTTTTTGTCTGTACACATTCTTGCTCTAAGAGAACACAGAAATGGAGGGTGTTCATTTATTTTGTTGATTATTCATTTTAGTAAAGTGGCAATATGCTGCAGTTTTATTTATTTGCCAAATCAACCAATTAGTCCAACTCCTGAAAGTTTATTGCTGTTAAAAGCTATTTCATAACTTTTCATGAGTGGCATCTTCATGTCCAACAACAACACGTGATCACTGGCATCTTTGAAAGAGTGTCCTTTATCCTTCAGGTGCAGATGTAAAGCCGAGTCTTGTCCTGTTGAGGTGGCTCTTCTGTGTTGTGCCATGCGTTTGTGAAGTGGCTGTTTGGTTTCTCCAATGTAGAGATCCAAGCACTCCTCAGATAACCACATTTTAAAATCTTTCTTTACATGTGTGTGTCCCTTTTTCTTTCCCTTCTCCCTTAAGAGGGAAGGTTTTCCCCTTATCTGCTTATCAGCTGGTAGTATGGCATTGCTTTGATATTTGGTCACCAAGGCTTTTATGTAAATGCTGAATAAAAAAATTGCTTACCAACACACAAAGCATTCATAATCACTAAATTAGGCTAAAATAGATGGCTCAGAGTGAAGAGCGATTTGGGAGACTTAAGAGCAGGCTCTTCTAATGGAGTCAAGCCAAAAGAGCAGAATCTTTGAAAAGAGCCAGACCTCCTATCAATATGTTTAGAGTAACCAAACAGACACTCCATAAATACATGGCACAACATAGAAGAGCCACCTCCACAGGACAAGACTTTGCTGTACTCCTGCACCTAAAGAATAGAGGACGCTCTTTCGAGGATACCAGGGATGACATTTCGGACCAGAAGACAGATGGTCTGAAAGAGGAGTTAAAGAGACCATCTATGTCCACCTTGAATGGCCATCATTAAACAGAGATGGTGGCGACACCAGCTGTCAGCCACCTATAATGCAGTCCTGGGATCTCTTCCCAGGCGCCTCAACCCTCACTCACACCTTACTTCAGGTGACCTCAATAGTTCACATGATAGAGTGGTTCAAGGCCTCACAGGGATTTCACCCAAAATCCCGGTGGTATTGACTCACGTCTTTTTTTCACACCTTGGATGATGTGAGGATGCACATGATTAATAGTGGGTCAACAACCACTTCCAAAGGCAACAATCCCCCCTCTAGGGTTTAAATACCTGGGACTCTCCACCTTTTGGTTTTAGAGCTGAAGAAGCCTCTTGGATAAGAGGTGAAATGTCTTTGAAAAAAATAAATAAATAAAGAATTTGCCTTTTTTTCAAGTTCTTGAGACTATTATGACCTGGATTGACTGAGAATCTATACAGACAGGATATTTTTGGTTTTCTAAATGGATTTTTTAAAAAAGTTTTTTAAAATTTATCTTTTACAGTAAGAAACTACAGTATTATAACTATATGTTTATAGTATATTCAATAATCCTTATCGGTTTTGAATGCATGGAACAAGCTCATTTTTTGTCTTTAAAAGTATAGATACTTTCTAGCTATTTCATATTACAGTCATAACCTGTTAAAAAGCACTGCCAAAAGGAAAAAACACTATTGCTTTAGGCGTATTTTTAGCTAGCTTGTAGCTAGCTCATTGAATATAAATTTTTTAATCTGGAATTATAATTTTGATTCCTTGCAGGAATGAATCTCCACAATCCCCAGGCAAATCCATCCTCTCAGAGAAATGACATTAATTTTCTGGGGTTTTTGTAGAGCCCACTCTATGAATTTTAACAAAACATTACTATAAGGAACTCTGTGGACCACTAGCTGTGCTTTAGAACAATGCTTTGAGTGAGAGTGAGGCCACTAGACACTGGAAACAATGGAAATGCATCATCATTTCAAAGTGTTTTAAACAAAGACTTTCCACATTTTTTTTTCTTTTTGTTGGATGTTTTTGGAAACATTCAATAGATGAGTTAAACAAAATTTTGCTTGATTAAAAAGAAAAACTGCACAGAAGAACTTTGAGCTGAAGAGTAGAGAGGGAAAATAAAGGAAGGATAAAGAGATAAATCCAGAAGCTATCCTGCAGACATAAAGGAGAAAAGTTATATGACATCAATATGGATACATGTTCTGATGTAGAGTTAAGAAGAATTAAAACACAGCAGAGTTTCATTCATAAGTCTTTGGACAAGGACAAATTTGCAGCTTTGTCTCTGCACACCACTATAGAGGATCTCTGTCAAGATGTGATTGAAGTGCAGACTTTCAGTGCAAATTCAAGGGGCTCAACCAAAGTATTGCATTGACTCGGTGGGGTCCCCTCAACCAGTGTTGAAGCGGTGGCACGACGGCTCTTTGTACAACGCAGACGGTGACGGCGGAGTTTCGCTAGTCGCTGTGCTAACGTACCTGCTAACGTACCTGCTAACGTTTCCTTGTTCCGCTGTGAGAATTAATCCCATGTTCAACATTTCTTCCGCATGACTTATCTCCAGGGTCGTTCGCGTCATTCAAAGATTAAGAGGCGTGGCGCAATACTTTTGTCCATATAGTGTATTAGAGAGATAGCAAATACTTAAGGAGTGGCCAAATTGAGAACAATCCACTCTTATATAGAAAAATGATAAAATTATACATTCCCATTTTAAGAGGTTCTTTTGTATAAAAACATCTGTAATTCCCAAACATTTACTACAATGCTTTTTTCAAACCCCTTGAATTAAAGTGGAATTTTTTTTATGTTAAAACCCATGGTGGTGGTATACAAAGGGAAAATTACAGAAAAAACATATCACTGTCCAAAAGCTTATGGACCTAACTGTAGTAGAGATTTTTTGAAATCAGCTTCAGGTCAGAGTCATATGTCACCTGATGGCATCATCAGTTTGAATCTCCATGCTCTGAACTCCAGCTTATGTAGACCGCTGTTTGTTTGTGCAGATAATGATGATAAAATCCAAGTTCAGTAAATCAGTTCAGTGCAAAGTCTATCTTACAGTGGGCTTTCCTTTTAAGCAATGACTTCAATCAGGTTTTACTCTGAGGCATTTCAGTGAATCAGTCCTCTGTGTATCTTGGTTTCAAACACATTACGTGTAGTTGGGCATACAGTATTGTGATAATCGCTGAAAATCTCAGCGTGACTTGTGATGGCTCACCATAGGAGCAAAGCCACATCAAACCAAACATTGCTGGGCCGAAAAGGCACAGGGGAAAACAAACCATTAGCTCTTTGAGAAATTCATCAAAAGCTTCCTTTTTAACAACCCACAGCAATGTCATTGTAAAGTTGAAGTAATCTGACAGTAAAATTGCTTTTGTGATTTGACTATGAAATGGTTTTAGTCCTCTGGCGGCATATTAGAAAGTACAATGATTGGACTAATCTTAGGGAGGTAACTGAGGGAGTCCACTGCTCTGTTGTTTTATGATTAAAGAGTTTTAGCTGATTACTCTGTCAGGGCAAGAGAAAAGAAAGATCTGTTCTTTTTGTCTGTCTGCCTTGCTGTGTTCCCCCGGAGTGTATATGTGGTTGGAATAAATGTGATGAAAGGTGTTTTGGTTTATCTCTGGACCTTTTACACTTTCTTCTTCACTTTGTAGTTGAGAGAAACCTTTGTAGCCTGGACACATGATCCTCAAGTGTTCTTAGCTAGGGTCTTAGAAGATGGGATGAATGGAAAAAGAGTGATGGACACTGAAGCTATAGGATTGAAGTGGGTCCCAGGCAGAAATGGATTTGAAAGGCAGGAGGATAGAGGGCACGGCATAGCACGGGTAAGCTTTAGAAACCCCTTTTGTTGCCGATCTGTTGTGACCACGCTTTCAAAATGAAAATGATTATTTTTTTTTTTTGTTCTGTTGAGTTCACTGAACTCTGGACTTACATTTTGAGACATTTTACAGCCTGGAAAAAATGTTTTCTTAAGATGATTTATTTATTCATGATTTATTTATGAATCTTACCCTGGGCTGGTGGGGGAACACATTACCGTTTCACAATTTGTGAAAAACGGACACATAATTAAGCCATTTTTCCTTTCAATTTTCACTCTGCCAACAACATGGCATAAGGATGGCCGTGATGGTCAGTTCATCTGTCAAACCTGTTGGTAGAGAGCACATCATTTCAAAAACCACTGAACAGATTTTCATGCTCTCTGCTGTGGGTTTTCCTGGTCCCCAGTGGTTATAATACCAACACATCGCCTTGATATTTATTCCTGCAACTCAAACAGGGCAGGTTGCATATATTAGGCTCAATATCAAAATCAAATAAGGTCGTTTCATCCCGCACAATAAACACCTTGCTTAACAATGAGAATCTGAAAGGTTTTTTTTTTGTTTGTTTAACATTTCATTGCTGCTCGGAAAAAAAAAATACGGCCGCTATTGAAACAAAATACATACAGATTTATTTAAACAAACCAATGCAACCAAGTGTGAGGAAGCTTTGAAATGCATCATCTGGTCCAAGTCTAAAGACATTTGTAATCATGTGACACTGCAGCACAACTACAAGGCTGTCTTACCTTTCCTATGTAATTTCATCCAGATATCAGATGAACCTACAAAACTCAAAACTAAAAAAAATCAAACGTGAATAGTTACTTCACACTGAATGATGACATGGGGTAATATGGTAGCATTACATGTATGAAGTCCCCTGGTGTGCTCATTTGCCATTCTGGCAATCTCATTAACTTTTTTTGGTGCCATCGCTCAATATAAAAGGAAATCAAATTATTTTTGTGAGACATTATGCTGAAAATAGGAGTGCATCTTGACCTCCTTCCTCGTCATAGCCTGAAAAAGTTTGATCAAAATTTACAGTTCATCACTGAAGTTATTTTATTATGATTTATTTTATTTTTTTTACCATTCAATATTTTTTGAAATCATGTCTGCCACTGTATAACATTTTAATATTTTATGCTTTAGAGCCTTTATCCCTACTGAGATAATGTGCCGTAATATGCCAGAGACCTTGGCCTCTTAAAGTATTTTAATTTGAGATTTTTTTGTAATACACAGTCATTGTATTTTTAGGCAAACTCAGTTGCCTTTCCTTGCCTTCTAGGTGCATCATTCTAAAAAAAGTGTTTATGTCTATAGATTTTAACAACTTCCATGGTCACCTATAAATTAAGCTGTTTCAGTGCTTTAAGTTTTCTCTGCAATAATCTAAAAAGAAAAAAAAGTATGAGGTACCAAGGGATAAAAGACTTGGATAACACTCAAGAAAGCATTCACCAATTTTATTTTTAATTTTCACATGCATTATTTGATACCTGAATTTTGGGATTTTTTAAAAAAATGCATTCTTTAATCTGATGCACATTTTCACAATGACAGCATATTGTCAGCATATTATAAACTTAAGCAAAGGGGAAAAAAATGGCAGGCCATCTCAATATGTGGAGGATTTTCCAGAATATGTTGAGCGTTGAAAAGCCATGTGCTCAGGTGAATGGATGAACCTGTCAGCTGTGAAGAGATACCACAATGACATTTTCATTTTTGGTCTGTTATTTCCCCTCATGAGACACTTGACTTATGGTGAGAAAAGTTTTCACTTTGACACTTCAGCTGACAGAGAATTGGCTCATTAGCTTTGGTTGCAGTTGTGACATTTCAGCTTCATAAATCCAGACAAATGTATTTATAGAGTGCTTTAACAAAGGGATTCATCACAAAGTGCTCTTTGGAACAACAAAGGCCACAGCTTACAGATAAACAACAGGGAAAAAAAGTGAGCTTCATTGCAAGATAAATAATAAAATGTGCAATAAAGGAAGGGAAAATAATTACATTTCCATAAAAGAAGCTAAAGGTACTCTATTCTTATTTAAACCCGCAGTACTGTCATGCAGTAAAGCCACACTTTGTTTCCTGCATTTAATAATGGTCTTCATAAATTAATCTGAGTTTGAAAAGAGAATTTAAGGACAACTGTGGAACTTCTATAAAGCTCTTCAGGGGAGGACAAAGAAAATCAGCTATGAAAAACATTCTCACTGTGTGAGTGTGAAGGATAGAGATAGAGAGGATAGAGACTGTCATGGGTATCTGTCTCCTAAATGTTTGAAATGGTTGAATTTTCCTAACAAGTGACATTTTTTCCAAAACCATAAGGAGCCAGCAGTACTTGAAGCATTAATAAAAGTGATGTTCATCACACACACAAAAAACTATTAAAAATCCATCAATTATCCATGCTATTAGTGTTATACATTATATATATATATATATATATATATATATATATATATATATATATATATATATATATATATATATATATATATATATATATATATATATAATACATTTGAACTTAAGTCTCAGCTATACTTCATGCTAAATGATAAGATTAGAACAATTCAAGGACTTATATACACATTTTGAAATGCTAGGTGTTGCTAAATATTAGATATGACAAATAAAAGTGTAACAGCTTATAGAATGTTAGTTGGTTATTTTATGGACATAGAAACAGGCCTCTGGGGTCAAAATGACCCTGCATGGTTTAACTGTCTTTTTTGACCTCATATTACAACAGATGTTATTAAATTCAATAAAAAACAAAAAATTCAATCAAACTGCTACAAATTGATTCTAATCATAAAGCGCATAGTGTCAAAAAATCCCTATTACTTTTAGATCATTTGATGAATATAAAACATTTTGATTGCAACAGTCAAAAATGACCCCAGGACATTATGAGGGTTGAGCTTCAAGTCTCTCTCTCTGCATCCTTGTAGTGGAGCAGTGGATGACCGGTTGAACACTCGGAATCAGAGAGCTCTCCATAAAGTATGGCCTTGAGAATATCGGAGTTATCCATGCGGTAAACATGACCTAGCCAATTTGAGCAGCACATGTGTAGAATGGTGAACAGCTTGGTTGACCCACACATGTCAAGAACTTGGAAATCTGGAATCCTGCCTTCCCGGCTGACTTTCAAAATCTTCCACAGGCATCTCAAATAAAATGTGTTGTGACGTCTTTCTTGACTATCATAAAATGTCCATGTTTCACTCCCATTTACCAAGATAGGGAGAACACAAGTTTTTTGAATTAGTGCATCCCCACCATTCTTCAGCAGTTCAGGTACATTTCTATCATCTTCTGCAGCCTTATTAGGTTTCAAGCAGTCAACAGCAACTTTTAACTCATCAACTGTACATGGAGTATCAAGGTGAAAAAGTGTGTCAAGATAAGCTATGCACTGGATGATATCCACGTTGACTGGCACGTCATAGTTGCAGAGTTTAGTGAAGTGCAAGGCAAACCAAGGCTCTCATAGGATATTTAAATAAACAAAACCTCAAGCCCAGTCCAAAAGCCATGACAGCACATTGAAGAAAATCTCACAATTACAGTGCGCTCACCAGACACGGGTGTTTCTGTGTTACTTCCTCACTTCAGTAAAACAGGTATAGTTTGATATTAGTGTTGGCAATAAGAGAAAGCTAATACATATTAGCCAGGTTAGGACAAAGGTGGGTGATGAAATATGTTCTGCACAGAACTAATGCTTTCAATAGGAAAGACAAGGCTGCTCCACTCAAAATACAGAAGAAGAATCCAGACTTCCTTGAGATGATTCCAAGGCTCACTTTGCCCTCCATATGTACTGTTTGTCTGCATGCAACCAAAGCCTGCTCACAGGTGAGTAGTCCGGAAAAATTCTGACTGCAAATGGACTGCAAACTAAAACCAGAAAGTGTTTGTTATTAAAATTCTCACCTCTCGTCCACAGAATTTGCATATTCATATTCTTTAAATGCCCAAGATGCTTCTTTCTGGACATTTAAAAAGTTGTGCACATTTTGAAATATAGGAACCAGCATTAAAATTTCAATTGCAATTCCTACCCATATATTCTTACCCATATACCCCAGGGTAAGAGAAAAAATACTGCCTCGCACCACTATTTAAAACAAGAGCCCAGCAAGATTTGAACCAAAAATGAAAAGAAATAGGGAAACACGGCATACAACTCTGTCTTTAAAAAATATAAAACTAATGGCTGATGGCTATAGGATCACTTGGCGTTAAGTTTGTGGGCTTTTGTTATGCTGTTTTGTTGCCGCCCAAATGTTGAGCGAGGAACAAAAGCTACCCTAGTTTACCCACACATTATCTCCATCTCACAAATCACACAACAGATTGATGTGACATAATAGATGCATCTGGCAAGATTTTTGCAATCCAGGCTGGTGCCAGTGGACTTCCATGAGTAGCCCTACTTTTATTTTTCAACTAGTTGACTGTTTCCATTTCTACAGTTTATGTAAATTTGTTGGATTGAATTTATGCTTGATTTTCTGATAATAATATCTGCTGGAAACCTTGTAATAGGGTGACGTGAATGCTTTTCGTGCTTTGGATTGCAACAAATCAAGCATGTATAGCAGCTCATACCATTTGTTGAGCTTTTTTTTGTTTGTGCGCGTGTCCATGAACTTACTTCATGCTTTTTTAAATTTTTTTTTAAATAAAGTAAGTTTAGGTTTCTTTATGCACCTGATGAACTACAAATTCTGGCATTTGATAAATTTGTCAGTTTTGAATGAGGAGATTTTTGGGGGAATGTGATGATGGCTTGCCATCATTCTCCAAGTAATTTACTTTGGGCAAATTAAATTTTGCATTAGAATGGAAGCCCTTCAACTGACCAAAACACAATTTATGTGAAATAAGCCTTTTTATGCAGAAGAATTTTCTGATGCAAAAAACAGAAAATGAAAAAAAAGATTCGAGTGTAACTGACACATCACTCAACATGCTTTCAATTTTCATATTGTGTGCTCTTAGCAGCAGTTCGCTGAGATAAGACCCCATATCTCATGTGAGAAATATCAAGTTTTCTTCAAGTTGGGTCCATACAGTTAGTTTCCTGACTGTGCATGATTACATTTCTCATTAGCTAAGTTGCCCTCAAAACTTTCAAACAATTCAGCCTACAGGCCATCTTGCTCAAATATCTTTGCATGAGAGACGACCAAAAAATGGGGAAAAACACTGCCACAACAGAATGTTCCCCTATCTCTGTCTCGTTATGACCAGTCCTATCAATCCATTCATTTGGAGATAATTAAAAAGTTGCCAAAATAACAGCATTCAAATCTGTGAGCCAGAGCCATTAAAACATTTTCTCCCTCTCCCTCTGCTGGTGCAGCTGCCAAGCGAGGTGACACTCCAAAATGGCCAGCTGTTATCAGTGCACTCCACACCAGTTGGTCTCAATGCTTTAGAGAATTTGTTTAATAAGATTTTTTCCCCCTAAACCTGCCATTTCCTTCCCCTTTACCCGTGCCAAATTTGCAGGCATGTGGGGATAAGGGGGACCAGGAAAACCCAGGCATTTAAGCGCTGTTATTATGAAAATTCTGAAAATCCCTCTGTCTAATGACTTGTCAGTGTGAGCAGGATGAGAGCAGTGTGAGGAGTTATTGCATGGAATTTAAGATGGACTGGCCTGTTGTCTGTTTATATCAAAGTGTGTGGACAAGAATGTAAAGCTGCACCAAACAAGATCCACGGATTTATCCGTTTACAGAAAGAATTAAATGTCAAAAAAACAGTAATTGTTCTGAGTAGGGAACTCTTGAGGTCAGACTAAATCAGAATAAAGTTTAAAGAAATATTGTATCCAAAGAACAAAAACTCTCCCCCTTCAGTGTTGTAAGCTCATCACACATTTCTCACTGTCATGCCTGCGAGGACTGTTATTTTGCATGACTTTAAACCAGGAACATTAAAACGGGCTCTTAGCAGATTTAGGACAGTGCTGAAATGAAGTTGACCCAATCAGCAGCAGCTCAGAATGAAGGAAATGGTGGAAAACTCTCCCCGTGTCAGGGTTTGCTAATTAAAGACGTCCATCAGTGGGGTTGTTCCTGCCAGCAGGTCCGCCATTGCTCATAGCGGCTGAGTGTCACCAAAAGTGTTTTGCTTTTATTATATTCTAAAAGAGCCACAGTTAAATTGTAATTAGGAATGTGAGCGTGGGTAACACACATCACACAAACCAGAGTGATTGGTGGAGATTTTCCTCAGCATTGGTGTCAGGCTTTAATTGCTTTTCATGAAAAAAAAAAACTACATAAATGCGCACATCATGCTAGTAAATCCGTGTTCCCTTTACATGATTCTAGTCCCCCTACTGCTACTCACCCTGCAGCAGGAGCTGGGCGTCCATCATGATAAAAGTTGCTTTACAAAAATAAAGTCAGCATCACACTGCCCAGACACAGAATTTAATTTAGGATTTCTTAGAATTCTGACCTGACAAATTGAGATAAAGCAATCTCACCTGAACACCCAGCAGATAATAGCATCTCAAGGTTTACTCACTTGAGGTTTTAATGTCATTACTCGGGCTTATATTATTTACATTATTTTCAGAACATGAAGTGGGGGCTCAGCATAAGTGTCTCTGTAATTCATTTTGTTTTCCACCTCCAAGTAAAATTGGAGCAAGAAAAACTGCTGTGGCTATTGATTATTCATTGTCCTCACTGCCATATTTCCAATTGTCCAGTGACAGCTTGGCTTGGCTGTTTTCTTTTTCCCCCAGCTAATTGTAATGCTGAGTTCACAACATGTGGCTTTACAGATAACAAAGACCAAGACCCAAAACTCCAGATACAGTTCAATAACTGCAGACTCAGAAGTGGCAGGATGACACGTGGGGGGGCTGCTGTGCAGGCAGGAAGGAGGACCCCTGAACGCAGAACTCCAGGAGGGTGCAATGTACGTTTTATTCAGCAGAAACACAAAACACAAACAACGAGCTCTCCCAGGGAAGAGCACAGGTTAGGGAGAGACTCGAGCAATACTAACTGAACCAAGCAGACTAACATATACATA